>CAUYRB010050786.1:0-17759 GCA_963574695.1 Propithecus perrieri | reverse complement strand
ATACAAACTTTTCCAGTAATGGAAAAATAGGCAACAGTAATCCTGAATACAAAACTGGGCATGTGTATTACAAGAAATAACTACTAGATGGAGGCTTCTACAATGAGCATCACTGCTCCAAGAAGCAGATTTCAGGATTGGGTTATTCACGTATTTTATGAGGGCAAGACTTTCTTTCCGAGTGGAAGTATGACACTTGTAGTCTATGTGGCATAGTGCCATTACAATCACCCACATTTAACTTGATGGGAGCATGTACTATTAACTAGATAGCAGGACGTTAGAAGATCAAATGGCTATCGACATGGAAAGAAAGTAAAATAGAGAGAGAGAGAGAGAGAAGGTAGCAGTAAGGAAGGAAGGGAGAGAGGCAGGCAGGAAGGGATGGAAGGGAGTAAGAATAGGTTATAGATATTCAGTGGCTTGAATGCTCAACTCAAAGCTCTGTTGAAAAAAACACAATTTTGTATGTGTCCCTGTGTGTGCTTACCTGAAAAGAGTCACTATAGTCCAATATTTGGGCCCAAGACCGTTTGGCTTATTGAGTCGCAAAGCCTCTTAAAGGCACAATCTAGTCTCCTGTGGTCATTTCTCAGAACAGAACATGACCCTGACATTTATGATAGGGATATTTGTATATATAAAGACAAAACTTAGAAGCTTGAATATGTAAGCTTCGGGAATAAGTGTCTGCTGAAGCAGGCCCTCTTCCAGTTGGGGGAAACTATCAATTTCATGAAGGAAAAAAAGAAGAAAACAAGACAAACACAGTTTTATAACTGTAAGGGAATTGATGCTCTAAGGGATAGGTTGTCTTTTCAAATCCTATCACCAACACATCTCACTGCTTCTAGAACCATAATACAATCTCAACAGGGCCCAGACAGAGAAATATAAAAACCTTCATATTCCTAATGCTGCAGTGTTTGAAAACTGCCCCCTAAAACTCAAATAAAAATCACAATGCCAAGTTTAATATAAAAGTGTCATTACTTTAAAACTGCCAAAATAGTAATAAAAATATATTGTTCAACATTAAATTGGTGTTTACAAATATTGGCATATATATCCATCATACACATATAAAATTATGGGTTTTTTTTTTGTGTTTGCTCAAGTTTAAATTACATTAATTCTAATGTACTTAGAAATGTTGGAATCCATAAAAGCTGTTGGAATCAGCATTATATTTTTGATTTAAAAATGTAATAGATACCATCAATACAGAAAAGTAAAAGAATGAAATTTGCAAAATGTATAGTCATTTTAAAATGAAAATTAGAATGATCAGGAAGGAGTAAGAAACATAAAATGTGTTGAAAATGTAATTATTGTTAGGAATAAGGAAGAACTAGAGTAACTATTGCAACAAAGAAAATCAAGAAAAAAATCTATTGCGTATAAATGCTCCTAGGGAAAATAATGGTCTTCGGGGTGAAATAAAAATTAGAAAATGAGTCTATAGTTTCCTGTTTGACCTTTTTGTCTTTTCTGCCCTTGGATCTTAAGTTCATATGTTATGTTTCAAAATTCCTCTTGTGAATTAAATGGGCAAGAAGATGTTACCTTGATGTTGTATGTTACGGTGCATAGCTTCCATCAATGACTCATAAATCAAAGCCAGCACAAATGCATTTACATAAGAGAGAATACCAAGTTCAAGGACAAAGTTAAGCAATACTGTCGAAAAACTCAGGGAGAGCTTCAGGGGGGAAGTATACACTGCTTTCTTCATTTTGTTTTTTGTGTTTTACTTTTTGCTACTGATATTAATGAATAGGGAAAATTATGATCAATACATAAACTTTATAACTAGACAAAAAATATCAAGGCCTTATGCCTTTCCATCTAATTAATATAGATTATAAACAAAATGTTGCAGATTCTTAGCTAAATACAATAATATTTTTCCTTGTTCTTCATGATAATTGTCATAAAAAAGCATTCATGTGATGATGTGCAATTTAAAATTTAAAATGTAAACCTTTTAAATACAATTATGCCATTCAATCCCAAAAGCAATCTTATAAAGTCTACACACTCAGATCTCAGAATGACAAAGAGAGCTATTCAAGCTTCTACTACACAACAGGTAGAAAAATGGCCTCCAAAGATGTTATAAATATGTTACCTTACATGAAAAATGGGGCTTTGAAATGTGATTAGATAAGAATCTTGAAATAGATATTCCTGATTTATCTGGGTGGGTACAATGTAATTACAAGCATCCTTGTAAGTGAAATAGGGAAACAGGAGAGTCAGAGTCAGAGGAGGCAATATGAAGACAGAAGCAGATGTGTATTCTGGATTATTCGTAAACCAAGGAATGCAGACAGCTTCTAGCACCTGGACAGGTCAAGGAAAAGAGTCTCCCATAAAGCCTCCAGAATGCACTCACCTTTATGCCAACACCTTGATTTTAGTCCAGTAAGACCCATTTTGGACTTCTGACATCAAGAACTTTAATATCATAAATTTGTGTTATTTTAAGCCACCAAGTCAGTAGCCTTTTTTTTACAGCAGTAACAGGAAATAAATATGCAGTTAATAAATTCTGGAGCTGTTTTCTACTTACATGTCCAGGTTTCAGGTAGAAAATTCATTCAACTATATCAAACACATCATCAAAACAATTTCATTAAAAAAAATTGTAATTGTTGAAAATGCTTTAATAAATTGAAAATAAAATACAAGGAATAAAATATAATCTGACCCATCATATTTCTATGTATATACTATCCATTACTAAACTCTGGTTCTCTCAGTAATTGTAAGCATATGAAATAATTTCTCAGGCTTCTGAAATCTTTTGATCTGATTTTTAATTTTTTATGCTTTTATTTAATATTTATTATACTTCCATTTATTAATTATGTTAGCAGCCATTTCACTCCATTACAGTTTGATTTTTAGGGTCTCACATTCTACCAACTGAGCCAACTTTAAGCTGAAAATAAAGAAAAAGAAGACTTAGTAGCTTGCTAGTTTATTTGAACAACGTATCTACGAGAAAAACATACGGGCTTTAGTTCTCGGATCTTTTAGTCTCAAGTGGGCAAGAGTGGTTGTCTTTTTAGCTCACATTAAATTATTTTTGAGTTGTTACTATTTGATGTAACAATAAATATCTTTTGAAAAGTGAAAGGTTATAGGTTTTAATTGAGTTCTTTTTCTTTTGATTATTTCAAAATATGCCTAGAGGAAACCTGAGGTAGAATATTTTCCATGTTGGGTAGTACATTAAATGACATTCTAATTAATATGTAAGCAGTTTTTAAGACCTGTTGCCATTAGGGGTGGTTCTTGATACGAAAAATATATCCAAAAAGCTTTATTAATTTAATTCTGGACATTCTGACATATATTCAAGTCATTAAGCATGAAATTAGGTTAATATTTTTTCTAAAATCTGTAGAGGGCTACTTAATTTACAGAGGTATATGGGTGGTAGTATTACTAGTCACCTTCTTAAAAATTGGGAGTTGATTCAGATGGGATTTTACAATGACCTCTGGCATCACAGGAGGAGCCATAAGTTTTGGCAGTATTACCGCCAAGAAAATCTAAGAAATATGTACTTATATTTTATAAACTTAAAATAAAATTACTTTCCAAACTCCTCATGCATATATAATACTATTGCTATTCTATCAAACTTAATAATTTATTTTCTTGCATTTTTGTTAGTGTATTAATACTTTTAAGTATATAGTATTCAGTAAACTTATAACTAATGTACTTTGCCTTCAAGTTCTTGATTGTTGGCATTCACAATGCTTTCAATTTCATTTTATAAACTTCATGACTGAATAGTCATTATGTTTAATAAAAAACTGATTCTTATGTCCTAGTTTTAAGTAGAACTCATAAAAAATTCTCAAGAACATGACTTTTACAGGTCATTATTCTCTAATATCTCTTTATGATATCTTACTGGTTATTTGCATCTGATTCCCATTTTTATCACAACTCTTGTATATATTTAATCATATATATGTCCACTTGGGCTGTATATATGTAATACATATACTTATTTTCAATTCTTGGTTTTTAATTTTTATTTGACTCAATTTTTAAAAAACTCATATGTTTTAGGTTTATACATAAATTTTATAACAATGAGTATATTTGCTCATTTAGACGAATGTTTTGTTAATTTTTTGATGATATCTAGAATCAAAGAAAACTGTACATAGTTGTCTTTTGATCTGACAATATCTTCATAGAAGCATTCTCATAATCCACACAAAAATCATTTATTTTTAATCTTATAAACTGTTTAGGATTGACTGTCAGCCTGAGCTAGCCACTCTCAAGGAGAGGGTCAAAGGTTGTAGGCAGAGGTTCACCCACAGAAGGACCTTGGAGAGAGCGTTGGGAATCATCAGAGAAGTGACTGGAGACACCCAGAGCAGGGGAGAGGGAGATGGGGGAGAGAGAGGCAGGTGATCCATTCAGCATTACGTGAAGGTACCTGGGGGGTGCCATATGTGGGGAAGCTTCAGGGGAGAGATTTCTGGGGCTCTGCTCTCCCCCAGAAGACAAAGCAACCCGAGCTGCCCCCACCACAGCAGGCCTCCAAACTGATCAGGCAGATGCTTGGAGCCTGTGCAGCAGCATTGCCCCAGGGAGCTGGCATAGCGAGGTCTTCCCAGCTTCTGGTCCCAGGTGGCTGCAATAGCCACCACTCTGAGCACTCAGCCCCAGATCGCCTGGTCTGCAGAGGGGGCAGCCGCATTGCAGCTGCATCCCCATTACACTTGCAGGCCAGGGAGGGATGGGGGAGAGTGGGCCCTTTCGTATGCACTGTGACGGATTCCTGCCCTACATCCTCCCAACCGCCCCCACTGGCTACCTCCCAGGAATCCAAGCAGAGCATATTCTCACCCACTCTCAGCATTTGCTACCACCATCTCACCATCTTGATAGTGCTGCTGGGGCTGCTAGAGGGGCACTGCAGCAGCTGCTACAGCTGGACCTGGGCAAAGGGAGAACCCCAGACCCTTCCTGGTGGGGTGCCACCTACCTCCCTGGCCCCAACAGGTGGCCAAGCCACTGTGGCCCAACAAGTTACCCAAGAGCCGGCCGCAGTCCCATGACCCGCCTAAGTGCTGGCCAAGGCTCCTCAACCTCTCCAGCTGCCCACCAAGATTCCCTGACCTGTGCAGACACCCACCAAGGTCATGTCACCCACCTCCCCCTCATTCCCTATCAGAATGTTCATTATTAAAAAGTCAAAAACACTAGATGCTGACATTGATGCAGAGAGAAAGGAACGCTTATACACTCTTGGCGGGACTGTAAATCAATGTTAATACAACCTCTTTGGAAAACAGTATGAAGTTTCCTCAAAAGAAATAAATGTAGACCTACAATTGAACCTAGCAATTCCACTGCTGAATATCTACCCAAGGGAAAAGAAGTCATTTTATCAAAAAGAACCCGCATTCAAATGTTTATTGCAGCACAATTTACAATTGCAAAGATGTGGAATCAACCCAAGTACCCATCAATTCATGATTGGATAAAGAAAATGTGTGTGTGTGTGGGTTTGTGTGTGTGTATGTGTGTATATATAGACACACACCACGGAGTACTAACTCAGCCATAAAAAGGAATAAAATAACGTCATTTACAGCAACTTGAATGGAACTAGAGACCATTATCCTAAGTGAAGTGTCTCAGAAATGGGAAACCAAACACTATATGTTCTCACTAATAAGTGTGCGCTAAACTTTGGGTACACATGGGCATAAAGAGATATAAAAGACATCGGAAACCAAGAAGGGTGGAGAGTAGGAGGGGGTCTAATCTGTAAAACTTAGCTATTGGGTATAATGAACACTATTCAGGAGATGGGCACCCCTAAAGCCCTGACTTAAGCATTGTGAAAGGTATCCAGGTAACAAAAACATTTGTACCCTCTTAATATTTTGAAATTAAAGAAAAAAATCCCTATAACATGGACAAGGCACTAAATAAATATTGACTCACAACATGAAAAATAATCATTGCATTTTACAATATCTCAGCACTAGATTCTGAGGAATACAGTGGAGAACAAAACAAAGTTATTGAATCTATATTTTGTTGGGTCAGAGAGACATAAAAATGAGGTTTATAATATATTACTAATTTATAATTATAATTTATAATTGCTATAATAAAAAATAAAGGAGACACCTGAAAGACATGGTCAACTGAAATCTTTTTAAAGAGCTAACATTTGTGGAGATGACATTCGAACAGAGACATGAATTAAGTGAGGATATGATGCATATCAATATCTGGGGGCCAGGAATTCTGAATCAAGATCATTGTTTAAAAGTCAGACAAATATCACAATAGAAAGATGAGTCAATATACTAATAACAATTGTATTTCTATATGTCAACTTCAAGTAAGAAAATAACATGTTAAAATATATCATCGATGATAATACTAAAATTAACAAA
The DNA here is from genome assembly GCA_963574695.1 of Propithecus perrieri. Lineage (NCBI taxonomy): Eukaryota > Metazoa > Chordata > Mammalia > Primates > Indriidae > Propithecus > Propithecus perrieri. The sequence goes on along the minus strand of CAUYRB010050786.1, from coordinate 11,304 downwards.
AATCAAATGAAATTTGCAGCATTTCTATACATAATAGTATAATATATTATTGGGGAGATTAAAACAAAACTAAATATTATAATTTGATCATTATACTATGTTCAATGAATTGAAAGATGAATATTATTAAATGTTTTTCCAAACTAATCTCTAGATTCTATGTAATTCTGAGCAAAACCCTACCAGATTTTCTTTTGCTTTGGATTTAGTTTTTTGGATTTTTTCCTTTGTTTTTTGGGAACTTGACAGGCTTATTTCGAAATCTCTATGAAGTTATAAAAGGCCAAGGATTACCAAGATATTCTTGAATAAGAAGGTGGGAGTTCTTGCTCGAACAAATACCAAGACTTTTTATGTTTTGCTGATTAAACTTTGTCAGTTACTACAAACGGCAAGAGAACTGAAAGAAGAGAATGCAGATTTCAGATATATATGTAGCCAATTATTTCAACAGCAGTGCTTTGTAGTAGTGTGTAAAAATCTCTAATTTTAAATGAATGATCCTGGAATAATTGCATAGCCATGTAGAAGAAAATGCCATTGAATCATGCATTATTCTATCCACAAAAATCAATTCCAGTCAGATTGTGAAAAACAAACAAAAGTGTTGTTACAGAAGACAATATAGTGAAATGTATTAATGTCCTTGGAATTAGAACAGATTTAATAGATAAAAAAGTATTAACCGTAAAAAAGGATTGATAAATTTGACTACAGTAAAATTAATAATTTCAGAAAATTATAAAATACCTCTAAAATTATTGTTGAATCACATATAAATGAGAAAATACACTTATCCAGAATATATAAAATAATCCTACCTATCAAAAATATAAGATAAATGTAATGACAGCATGAAAAATGAGCAAAATGCATTTGAACAGGCATTTCAAAAAAGAGGCTATTCATATAGCCTATAAACATACGGAAAGTAATCACCAGTAATTAGGGAAATATTGATTAACGCTACAAGGAAATACAACTACACACCCAAAAGAACGGATACAATTATGAGTGGCAATTTTTACTATTGAAAAAAATGTTGAGCCATGATTTCTCTCATACACCATTAATGTATGTTTTTATCAGAAAAATAACTTTGGGAAATTCATGGATTCTAGCCTACAGAGTTGTGAAAAAATAGATATCTGTTATTTAAGCCACCCAGCTTGTGTTTTGTTGCTATGGCAGCCCGAGCTAACTAATATACTGATCCACGTATTAATTTTCATAAATAATAATACATATAAATATAATTATGCATTCTTTTATAACTACTAAATGTGTTCTATTGAAAAATACATGATTAATAATTAATATTTTTTAAATCTTCAAAAACAAACTGCTAACAAGCTATGGGAGTGTGAAGACAAATGATAGAACATCTCGATGAGGACATAAAGAAGGACTCCAAAGACTAGCTGGAGTTTGATTTGGACATTCACAAATAGGGAACATTTAAACAGTTGGGTATTGTGGTAGGAGGATTCTAGCAGAGGGCAAAAGAGTTTGGATGTGAAAAAACAGAAAATATGTTCAAAAACAGCAGGAATCTAATTGGACCACGTTGTTGTGTTCACTCTATTTCACTGCAGTGGACAGTGCTTATGTATCGGTGATTGGCCCTGCATCTCTGTATTTCAGCAACAATAACCATTTAGTGCCCAGACTTACATCAACACTAAATATTTCAAAACTGAGCTTTGCAAATAGATATGTATGCCAAAATTAATTAAACTGTCCACTTTAAAAGGGATTTTTGTTGTATTTGAATTATACCTCAAAAAATCTAGGAAAAAACACAAAAATTATGGATTAAGTAGTATATATTTCAGAAAATTTTAAAAATGACTCACCATACTGCAAATGAGTAACTTTAAATTGTAATCATCTTTCTATAAAATGAGTAAATGGGTAAAATTGTTTTAATCTACTTCTTTAAATTTTCTACACTGCCCATTATAATATAAAGACCTAAATGATCTGACCTCTACTTGTGATGAATTCACATCTAAAAATTAAAATTTACAAACAATAATAACAGTAAAAATTTATATTCCAGATATTTGGCTAAAAGAGAAATATAGGAAAACATAAAGTTAATTTACATAATAATAACAGGAATATCAGAAAAAAATAGCCCCCAAGAGTAATAGTGCAATATTATGGTTTGATGAATGGAAGATTTCACACATTCTACATTTCCAATTTTTTGCTAATTTCAAATTCATGCACATGCTCAAATACATAGTACCACAAAATTCCACATATTTATATGCATGTTCCTATGAGTATATCATAGAAATTACCTAATTTCAATTCAGTATCATTGTTTTAGAGTTTGTCAAAGAGAAGTATGGAAGGCTTTATATAATGACAAAATGAGATTGTGTGCTATAATTGTGTCAGGGAAGAAATATGAAACAAGCAAATTGTGAGGAATTACTATGTATCTATACAAAGTTAAATTGGAGCTCAGATTAGAGTGAAATTTACTTGACAAAATGATGAGGGAAAATTCACTTGGTTTATTTTTATATTGGTAGTGAATTAAAATATAGATAAGAAAATATAGAAATAAGAGGGAAGCTTATTAAACATCAACAGCCTAAATAAAATGACGTTGGACTACCATGTGCCATAGATGAACATTTAAGTTTTGGCCAGCATGTTGGTTGGATTGATAAAAAAAATCAGCGAAAATCATCAGATTTTGGGTTGGAAATGGATTGTAAGAAGCTGTTAAATGTTTTATTGAGATAACTATTTAAATTTAAGGACGTGGAGATTTATGAAAGAGTTTTAAATAGCTAATGTACATAGTTGTATTTTTAGGGAGATTAACACTCAACATTTGATTTTTGTTTTTGTTTTTAACAAGATGAATAGAAAGGGCTGTATTAGAAGGAAGAAGATCTAAGAGTTGTTTAAGGCATTTGTAAAACTACAGGACAGGGCAACTGCTAGGGTAGAAGATATATGGATTTAGAGCTCAAAAGAAATAGATAGAAGTAAATGTGTAATTCATTATACAAGAAATACTAGTAAAATTCTGGGTGTGTGAAATATAACAGATGAAGAAAATCCTGCCCAAAATAAATAGAATGTAGAGGCAGTCCTGGAATGCAATGAAGTTTAAGATGAGTATGAAGTAAGAGGTTGCAGAAATTAAGGTTGATAAACACAGAAACCAAGGCAATCTTGCTAAATGTTTATGTCTCCTGTGTTAAATTTGATATTTGGCAATATCATACTAAGTAACAATTTTACTGTTTCCTTTATTAAATATTAAGAATTTTAATAATTCTCAGGTTGCAGAATTTTATATGCCATCAGCTGTGATGTGAATTTCAGATTTATACTATATCATTCAAGTTTGAAAAACTATATCATTATAGAACAAAATATAACACAATCACCATGCTTAATTGTAGCTCAATATGAATCATTAAAGCCATTTAAACTGTGTACTGGGAACAATAAATTTAAAGAAGTAGTTGTCATAGCATTAACCTCAATGCATCATAATAAGTGCTCTTCCAACAAATGAAAGTATGACAAAGAAAGATGATTTTGAAAGTGATACTAAAGTAAATACTGTTATCACAAAATAATAGAAAAAGAATGATCTAACATAAAATAAAGTTGATTATAATATTGATTAAATAGTATTATTCTTAAAATTTTAAATTAAATTGAATGCAACTAAATTGGATTAAGTTACATTTACTGTTTTGTTCTGAGTATTCAAATTATACTGCAAATTAAATATCTTGATCATGCAAATTAATATATTGGATATGCAAACTTTTCATGATGATTGCTTCAGATATTTTTGTTATAGAAGTTTGGTGTTACCAGTTATTTCTAGTAGATGAGGAAAATAACAAGAATTAGTAATTATTTATGCATTAAGACAAGGCTGAAAAATGTCAGTATAATTAAATAACAGTTAAATAATGATTAAGAAGATTATTCGATATTATGCTTGTAGGAATTTCTTAAACTAATCCTTATTAAATCAGTATATTTAACTATATATTTTAATACAATATATTATATTATTATATCATAACAGGACAACATATTGGCAATTTCAATTGAATTATTCCAAATGTTTATAGCACAAAATCCATAAACCGTTAAGAAGTTTTATATAGTTTGAAAATTAAAACAAACAAAAATAATTTGAAAAAATGAAGTAAGAAGAAATATGCTGTTCAGTTAATTAGTAAGAGAGCACATTTTTCCTTTTGCCTATGTATATGTGTAAAAGACTGTGGCACTCTTGCTATATTTCAACCTGAGAATTACTTGGGTTTAATCTAACTCAAAGGCAGTTTTTTGTTAAATACATCTGTGACTCTCTTGCCTAAATTTCTAGAAGCTCTTCTATCTTTCATCAGCATTGATACAAAATGTGATGACTTAACTTCTCTCTATGGTGGTTGAATTAATCCAATATTTTTATTTAACTCATCTAGATTTTTCTAGATTTTAAAAGTCATTAATGATAGAATATGTGAGTAAAGATAAACTAAATTTAATTCAATAAGCTAAAAAGAAGTTTATATAAATGAATAATGAACAAAGTCGTGAAGAGTAGGGTAATTTTATTACAGTGATTATTTCCTCATGACTTTCATAGTTGTCATTGATTTTAAACCAATGTTCTTTATCATTTATTGTTTTACTTTACTTTTCTCAATCTGTAATTTAAAGGATTGTGTGACTTTCCATAATAGTACGCATCTTATAATCAGCAAGACTTTGTCACTTAGCAGTGAGTAAAATCAGGTCTATTGTAATTTAGGCAAAATGTATTTACGGAAATCTAAATAGGATTTACTACTCAGCTTTCCAGAACAAGGAAGGTAAGAGGAAGATGTCTGCAATTTTCAAGAAATCCTGGGAGGAGCCTTAGGAATGTACAGACATGGTCATATGATTTTGAAATTTAGTACACATGAAAAAAATATTTTAACTATAATTGGTAAAGGTGAGTCTCTTTTTATCAATTTTCCTTCCTTTAGACTTTCCTTCCTCTCAGGTTTGTGGAAGGAACAACTATGGATACGTGGAACACACAACCTGGGTGGGTCTCAAGGACATTAAGCTAAACAAAAAAATTTCAAAGGGTTAAATACTGTGTGATTTTATTTGTATAGTACCTTCACAGTAACAACTTTTTAGTGATAATGGATATATCAGTGGTTTAGGGTTTAGGGTTTTGGGAATGGTGTAACTATTGAATGACAACATATGAGAGGGTGGTGATATGACCCATCTTTTACATACACAAGTGTATATGTAAAAAAAAATGGTGAAGACTGAATAAGATCTTTATCTCAACTAATATTATTATATCAATGTTAATTTTTCTGGGTTTCATAAGGTACAGTGGTTTTGTAAGTTATTTTCATTCATGGAAGCTGGAAAACTCTGTACTATCTTTGCAACTTTGTTTGATTCTTAACTTATTTCAAAATAAAAATATTTTTAAACAAAATGACCCTTAAACGTTGAAAAGATTTAAAATAACTTCTATAAGAACAAGGCCAATTAAAGCTACACTAAAATACTGTTTCTCAGCCCTTAAGATTGGGGGAAACAATTGAAAACTTTTCAATAAACTTGTTGAAGAGATTATGAGGAAATAGGTATTCTCCAAGCTTTGCTAGATGAAGAAGTTAGCAATACCTAAAAAGGCTGCCTATGCATTTACAAGTTGTCACTCTTCTAGGTATTTACCTTGGTGACATATACAACAAGACAAAAATACATACGTATGAGGTAAATGAAAAATGTGGAAAATTATCTAAATGTCTAAACATAGAAGATTGGTTGAATTAACTCTGGTGTATTCACTCTATGGAGTCCTATGCAGCTGATAAAATGGAATGAGGACTATAACCGTGAAATAATACAAATTAATTTCTAGCACATAGTATTAAGCAAAATAAGCAAAATTTGAAAGAGCATATAAAGTGTGTTTCATCAGTGCAAGAAACTATTGAAAACCATACGAGAATACATCTCTATATTTATCTTTATTAAAAATAAGACAATAGATATAAAGACTGAAGAATCTATTTTGAGTATGACTTTTTGTATAATATTTTACTTTCTAAAATACTTGTCAATATCCTACATTGTCAGCAAATTAAATCAAGAAGAAATGGAAGAAACAGAAAGAACTTAAGCCCAAAACAAATGAAAACAAAGAAATCTCATTATATGGACTATATACTCTCAGTGTTGGTAAGGGTGAGATAGAGTGTGAGAATTAAAATAAAACTCTATACTCTTTTTAATCGTTTGTTTATTTGATGGTTTATTAGTTTTGATTTGTTGAGACTATAAAGACAAAGCAATTCTGAAACTTTTCAAAATGCCTTATAGGCTCACACAAATTACTGATTGATTGATGTTGCCAGTAGCCAGGCTTCTCGCTTTGGAAGAAGGAGCTTATGTGTGTGGAATTAAGGAAGGTGAGAAAGATCCTTCTGTGGATCAGTGTTAGTTTATTGATATAAACTTCTGATTTCTAAAATATGTATATGTGTGAATGTATACATGTTTATGTGCATATATAATGTATTCATGTGTATATTTGTTTTAACTCGTGTATATAAAGTGTATGTTTCTATGTGATAATCAGGCCAAAAAACAAAGACATTCCCATACCAATGAGTCAACTAAGGTGCGGATCTTATTCTTTAAAATATCATTCTCCAATGAAATAAGATGCTGGGTTCCTCAGAAAAACGACTGAATATAGGTCTGGCCAGAGTATATAACAACATGAGCCTGGAATTTATTTTTTTTCTTTTTGTTCCCAGAAAGTAAGGAGATGCCCTGCCTCCCTCAGAAATGACAGAATCATTTCACCGAGACATTAAAGTCAGTTTGGAGGGGCTCCCAAAAGCCCAGGCTGGGATAATTTGAGCTACAAAGTGATTAAGTACATTAATAAATGATTGAATAATATAGGAATTCCTGTGTCTATATGAATATTAAATAGAAAAAAAAATAATTAAATGGCAGAACAAGAAGATTCTTCATTAGAGTACAATTCGATGGGTTGATAGATAAATATGTAGGGAATGTTACAGTTAGAAAAGACAGCATTTTGCAGTCATCATAATAAAGATTGATTCAGGCTCGTGTAATCATCAGATGTTAAATCTAAGGAGAAATTTCAAGAAGAACCGGGTATTTGGAAGATCTTAAAATTATTCTTAGGAGACTACCTGCCCCATACAATGGGGAAAAGAGTATATGATGGAATCATTAAATAACACTTTTACATTATTGATGAAGCTCAGATCGACGATGTAACCCTTCAGATGTGATACCCTTAGAACAACACAATATGACCTATGCAATGTTCCAGTCAAGGCGGCATAACCTAAATCTAATGTCTGGGAAGCATCATACAAACCTCAAAGGAGGAATATTCTATTAAATGCAAAGATGGTGGCCACTGTATTCTTCAAATTATTAGTGTCATAAAAGACAAATAATTCTGTGGAAGTTTCCATCTTAAAAGAGGCTATGAACATATAGCAGCAAACAACCTAAGTGCCCATCAATATATGAGTGGATTAATAAAATGAGGTATATGTATACCATGGAGTACTACTCAGCCATAAAAAGCAATAGTGATCTAGCACCTCTTGTATTATCCTGGATAGAGCTGGAACCCATTCTTCTAAGTGGAGTATCCCAAGAATGGAAAAACAAGCACCACATATACTCACCATTAAATCAGTGCTTAATTGATCAACACTTAAGTGCACATACAGAGGTAACATTGATCAGGTGTCAGGTAGGTGGGAGTGTGGAGGAGGGAATGGGTAGATTCACACCTAACGGGTGCCGTGCGTGCTGTCTGGGGGATGGGCATGCTTGTAGCTCTCATTCGGGCGGTGCAAAGGCAATATATGTAAGCAAAGCATTTGTACCCCAGTAATATTCTGAAATTAAAAAAAAAAAGAAAATATATTTAAAACAAAAACAAACAAAAAAAGACAAAGAAACAATCTGTGAAAGAAGCCAGAAGGGCAAACACTTTACCTATAAAGGAACTAATGTAAGCATTATGGTAGTCTTCTTTTCAGAAATCACGCAAGCAAGAAAAGAGTGAAGTATTTAAAGTGATGAAAGAAAAAAAAAAGCAACCTAGAAATTTATATCAAACAAAATTGTCCTCCAAAGAGGGGAAATAAAGACTTTCTCAGACAAACAAAATTTTATAATATTCATGCCAGTGTAATGGTTTCTTATTCTGGAAGAAATATTAAAAGAAGTTCTGAAAATAAAATCTATCCTGATGTTACAAGACTATATAAGAAAAATGATATAATTTAGAAACTTGAATCTACATAAAGAAAGAGTGGTCTGAGAAGGCATAAGTGTAGGTAACATAAAATATTCATTTTCTTATTTTTAATTTATCTAAAATATATCTGTTTCAAAGTAATATCAGTAACAATGCACTGTGTAATTATAGCATATAGATAAGTAAAATGAATGGCAGCAGTGTCACATGAGATGGGAATATTCTGCTGAAAACATTTGCACTACTTTTGAAGTGACATAGTGTCATTTGTTAGTGAACTTATATAAAATGTATATTATATCCTCTAGAACAACTACTAAAAATAAAGAAGTAATATATAATAATAAAATAAATGATACACAAAGATAGGAGATAAATGACATCATATAAAATGCCCAATTAAAACTAGAGAAATCATAAAAGAAGAGGAAAATAAAAGCAGAGAAAATTAAACAAACAGAAAAGTAACAAAGATGATAGACATGAAACCAACTAATCAATAACTACTTTAAATGTGAATAGTCTAAACACACCTATTAAAACACAGATATTGTCAGAACAAATTTAAAAATAACAAATATATGTCATCTATTGTATAAGATACTCTTTAAACATGAAGACTCAGGTTAAAAGTAAAAGAGTGGTTATATCTACAGTCAATTGATTTTTTTCAAGCAATCTAGGACCATGCAATGGAGAAAGCATAGTATCTCCATAGTATCTCTGAGTACAAGTGATACTCGGACAACTAGATATCCACACACAAAAGAATGAAGTTGAACCCTTATCTCATATCATATGCAATAATTAACTCAAAAAAATCTCAATGATCTAAATATAAGAGCCAAAATTATAAAGCCCATAGAAGAAAATACAGGGGAACATCTTCATGACCTTGAATTTGGCAATGATTTCTTAAATTTGACACTAAAAGCGCAAGTAACAAAAGAAGATAAAAAGGTAAATTATACAAAAATTAAAACTTATCCTGAATTTAGAAAAAAGAATAAAAAAAGAAAAAAAAACAAAAATTAAAACTTCTGTGAATTGAAGCACACTAGAGAGTGAAATGACAACCTTTGGATTTGAAGAAAATATTTGCATATAATATATCTGATAAGAGTCTAAAGTCAAGAATATATAAAGAACACATACAACTCAATGACTAAAAAACAAAGACTCCAATTACAAAATAAGCAAAGGTCTTGGGTAGACATTTCTTAAAAAAAGATAAACAAATGATCAACACACACACACACTCAAAAGATGCTTGGTTTCATTAGTCATTAAGGCAATGAAAATCAAATCTACAAGGAAATACAACTTCACACCCCATAGGATGGCTGTAATATTAATAATAATGATTGTAATAGTAATAATTACAAAAATAATAAACAAAATAAGTGCTTGTGGAGTTGTAGAGAAATTGGAACACTTACACATTTCTGTTAGAAATGTAAAATGGTTTAGTCACTGTGGAAATAGTTGATGGTTCCTCAAAAGTTTGAACATATAATGACCATACGATTAACATATATTACCACACAAAATTCCACTCCCAGACGTATACACAAAGAATTGAAAAAGGTAGTCACACAAAAGCTTGTGTATGAATGTTCATAGCAATTCTATTCACAGTAGCCAAAAGTAGAAACAAAAAAAGTGTTCATCATATGATCAACGGATAAATTATATGTGCTATATGTATGTAATGGCATATTATTTGGCCATGAAAAGGAATGAAGTATGTACTGATAGTTGCAACACTGGACGAATTTTGAAAATATTATGCCAAGTGAAAGAAGACAGACACAAAACTACATATCATATGATTCCATTTATATGGAATGTTCAGAGTATGAAAATCCATAGAGATGGAAAATATACTAATGGTTACCAGGATCTGGGAGCAAGGAAGAAAAAAGGGAGGTGACTGCTTAATGGATACAGGGTTTCCTTTTGGAGTGATGAAAATATTCTGGAAGTATATCTATGTAACAAAAACATTTGTAACCCCTTAATATTTTGAAATAAACAAAAATAGTCTGGAAGTAGATAGTGAAGATGGTTGTATAACATTGTAAAATGTTGTAAATGTAATAGACCACAGTATACATTAAAATAATTAGAATCATAAATTTCATGTCAGACAAATTTTATGTCAATAATAAAGACGCAAAAATGTAAAGCGGAGGTGAAGCACATGCTATGATAACATGAATCAAAAGAAACCTGGAGTAGCTTGTCTCTGTTTTTTCAGAACAAAATAGAGGATAAAGAAGAGAATTATATAGTGATGAAGGGATCAATTTTCCAAGAAGATAAAACAATATAAATATTTATGCACCTAAAAACAAAGTGTCAGAATAAATTAGGCAAAAATAATACAAACGAAAGGATAAATAGACACATCCACTCTTAGAGTTGGAAACTTCAACACCTCTCTGTCAGTAACGGGTAGGTCACATAGGCAGAAAATCAGTAAAAATACTGTTTACATGAAAAGCTCACTATGAAAAAACTTGATCTATTGAAATTTGTAAAAACTATCCATCCAACAGAAGCATAAAAAACACATTGCTCTAAAGCACATATGGATTCCTAAGATAGGCCATATTCCAGGCCATAAAATACAGCTTAACAAATTTTTTAATTTTTTAACTTAAAACATTTAAAATTTCTATTTTTTTTTAAATTTAGAAGTTTTGAATTCACGCATAGATGATAGAGCTGCAGCAATGATCAACTATCTATGTTACAGCATATCATTAAAAATCAGTGAGAATGTGAAGACAATATGCTTCCTTTGCAATGACAGGGATTTTTGAAGGAAGAAACATGCTTGTAGACAAAATTTTAAAAATCAGAATAGAATTGCATACTTTGAAGGAACAAAAAATTGAAAATGTCAACTCTTGAGTCAAGAGATGAAGCCCTGATATATTTTGTAGTATGGGCGA
>CAUYRB010050785.1:0-27117 GCA_963574695.1 Propithecus perrieri | reverse complement strand
CTGGGCTCAAGCGATCCTCCTGCCTAAGCCTCCTGGGTAGCTGGGACTACAGGCATGAGCCACCATGCCCGGCTAATTTTTTCTACATATTTTTAGCTGTCCAATTAATTTCTTTCTATTTTTGGTAGAGACGGGGTCTCGATCTTGCTCAGGCTGGTCTCGAACTCCTGAGCTCAAACGATCCGCCCGCCTTGGCCTCCCAGAGTGCTAGGATTACAGGCGTGAGCCACCGCGCCCGGCCCATACTTTATTCTTTAAGAACTAGATTTATATTAACATTTATAAAGACATTGCAGAAACAAATAGGTGATTTTAGTGGTTTGCCTCCAGAGATAATTTTCAGTTTATAACTTTTCAGGGATACCTTTTTTTTAAAATGATAAACTTTTAAATTTTTGGTTATTTTAAGTTTTCTGGAGCTTCTTGTGAATTTTTATTTGGTGCAAACTTTAAAAACAATTTTTCTTTCCCATTGAGTTTACTGAACCTATAATTTTAAAGAGTTTCCAACAAAAGACTGTTGGAAAAATGCATACCACACAGCACTGTTTAGTATTTAACTTCATGTTAAAAGAGATAATATAAAATTCCTTAATAATCCTAAAACCCTTTAGTTTCATTTTTCCCAAGACTTCTAAATATAATGCAGGTAGAAATAAAACTCCCGAATGCCTGAATTTTTGTGATGTGTACTGTATTTCAATTAGGTACATTTTTTTTTTGGAGGGACTTGGGGAGATAGGGTCTTACTCTGTTGCCCAAGCTTGAGTGCAGTGGCATCATAACTCACTGCAAACTCAGTCTCCTGGCCTCAAGTAATACTCCTGTCTCAGCCTCCCAAAGTGATAGGATTACAGGCATGAGCCACTGCGCACAGCCTAGTTACATTTTTAAAACAAAATTTATTATTTTTTCATGAGTGTTTTATTGGAATTCATCTTAGGTTTTTCAAATTGTATCAGGGTTTTTCTTCCTTAACCTGTATGAGCATTTAAACATTTTCACTTTCAGTGTGAATTTTAACCTGTTGTATTTATTTCTTATATCTGGATACTCTTAACTTTTAATAGAACAGCACAGTTTTGGGTAGTGGAATTAGAATATTTCTGTAAGATTCTGAAAATCTTAGTACTTTAGGAAATACATATGCTTTTAAAAAATTCTGCCTTAGCACTTATATTTGTTGAAAGAAGAGTTTTGAAAGTATAAAATCAACAGTGGTATTTCATTTATTTGTTAAAATTTTACTTTGAGATTATTATGCAGTTATAAACATAAAGCATTATACTAATTTGTTATTAGTAAACTTAGATATTTTGATGTTTAGAAATTTCATTTAGGAAGGTTGACCAAAATAGTCTAAGCTCTATATTTATTTTATTTTATTTTTTATTTTATTATATTTTTCTGGCACAGATGATCCCAGGATAAGCTCTATATTGAAATGAGAACAGTTACCCAGTTGACTTCTGCCTCATTTAAAAAAAAAATGAATTTACTATGTTTAGATTGGTCTGGCAACTTGAAACTTTTATTGTTACAGTTAAGACAGCCTCTGGAAAATTGAAATTCAGAATGCAGAAGAACAGTAGTTTCTAAAATATTTTAAGATTTGTTGTGATGATTGTAATTAGAAAAAACTTTTTATTATGGAAGTTCTCATACATTAAGTAGAGAAGAGTATACACTTCTTGTACCAACATACAGCTTTAATGTTTACAGACATGGACAACCTTGTCTCAACTATATCCCCATCAGCACTCCCTTGTTTATTTTAAAATGAAGTTTGGGTGTATCTTTATTTTAAAACATTATAATCACCATACCATTACCACATCTAAATGATTATTAATTCCTTAATGCCATTTAATGTCCACCTTATGCTCACATTTTTGCTGTTTCATACTTTTTTTTTTTTTAAAAGGTTGGTTGGTTCGAGTAAGGATCCATGCTAGGTCGACGCCTGTATTTGATTGATCTATCTATTAAATACCATTATTTGTTGAAGAAACCACATGATTTGACGTTTGGAATAGTCTGTGATCTATATTTGGTAGATTATTTCTCCCAGATGTGTTTTGTTACTCTGTCTTGAATTTCTTGCTATTGGTAGTTAAATCAGATTTCAAATTCCATTTGGGGTGGGGGCAAGAATATATCATAGATAGTAATGTGTACTTCATATTGCATCACATCAGGAGACGCTTGATGTATATTTGATTTTTAAAAATAACTTTTATTGAGGTGTACCTTATTTACGAAAAATAACCAATTTTAAGTTGATAATCTGATGAGTTTTTAACAAATGTGAACTCTTGTATAACCATCACCACAATCAAGGTAATACCCAGTTAGCCAAAAAATTCCCTCCTGCCCGGTGCAGTCATTACCCCCCCATGAGCTATTTTTTTTTTTAATCACTATAGTTTCGCTTTCCTAGATTTTCATTATAAATGGAATATTGTAGTAGTAAGTTCATTGCAATTTAAAGAACATAATTTTTGGCCAGGAGCTACAGGTCTAATTCCTTCCATTTTTGTGCGACAGGGACTTGCCATGAGGTGTTGAAGCCTTGTTTCATTGAGTTGGAGAGACTGGACCTAAATGGCGCAGCATGACTTTGCTCCAGCCTGGCTTAATTTTCCTACTCCACCATCATCAACAAAGGTACTCTTTCCTGCATCTCTCTTTTCGTGTACCCGCCTCGCTTTCATTCATGTTCTACACAAATGAAATTAAAATGTAAAGGCTTAATATCTTTGCAGAGAATTACACTTATATTATCATCTAAGTTATTTCATGTTTAATTTAGTGGTTTTATTAGTTAAAAAGTCAGTTTTCGATATACCATCAGTATACTAAACCATTTACTTCCAAGTTGCCTTTTGTGTAGTAATCAATGTTCCACAAATTTTAATTCATACCAGATACTTTGAACATTACTTATTATAAATCTTACCTTTTTCTGTACTATTTTTTACTATCTTATATTGATTGCCCTTTTAGATAATAATGCTACCTAGCATATATTGTGTACTTTAGTTGCAAAGTGCTTTGCCAAACATCATCTAATTTGAGTACCAATCCAAGAATGTGGTGATTTAGAATTTATTTTTAGTCCTTGCTGTACTCATTTTAAATATTGACCTTCTTTAATCCACTTGGGGAAAGTGAAATGATTGAGTTGCAGAGTAAAGGGTGTGTGCACAGTCATTGCGGGATGAAGGTGGTTTTATCAGGGCTCTCTGACTGTCTTTTACTGATCTTTTTTATAAAGCTGTCTGCCTCATTTGATATCACACCCATGTGTTAGGTTCCATTAATTGCCAGCGGATTGCTCTGTTGTTTTCAGCAATGCCTGGGGGCATTAATTGCGCAGTGCTCAGATCCAATTTAATTAGGGCAGGCCTGGGTTTTGGGGCCAGTGTTCTGAGGTTCATTCTGACTCCAGTAGGGCTCTTCTTAGTTGTCTCTTTCCCTGGTTCTTTGTGAATTAGCTGGCCTGTGGTTCACCTACCTTATTGTTCTTCATTAAGAGGAACTCCGAGCTCCTCTTGTTTTCTTACTACCAGAATCTCCTTTGTTTCTGAAAGTGTCCTCAGCCTTGACTTTTTCCACACTGAAATAAAGTCAGTTCGTTTGAAGTCTGCTGCTCACCTGGGCAAAATCTCTGAGCCACTGTTCCAGGCACTGGGTGGAGCAGTTTGCCTCTCAGTGTGGAACTTCTGCCCTGTTAGGTAACTAGGACAAGGGCAGGTGGAGCCTATTGGTACTTCGAATCTGGTGTAGAGCCTTCATCTTGTGAGTGAGAGATAGAGGAAAAGAGCCCCTGATTTCTTGACTGTACTCACCACGAATTTAACCTCTTCAACTGAAATTGGAAGGGAAGAGAAATGCTGGGAGCCTGCCCCTCCCAGTAAGCTGTCCCCCTTGTTTAGGAGCTGAAGGGGTGGGGACCTGGTCTTCTTAGTCATAGCTGCCCGGAGTGGATGAGAGGGTTAGTGGGTTGTAGCTCAAGGACCACAGATTCTTGAAGTTCTGAGTTTTAGTAGTTCTGAACTAGCACAACTGGTAAAAACTATTAAAAACAAACACTTGGGACAGTCTCTGAAAATTATTCTAAGGGCACATAGCAAGTGAAGAAACAATTTTTTCAAGAAAATCTACTAAAATTTGGTAAGAATTTCTATGCTATTTGTCTAAGAACCTGCTAAACTTTTCTCCTATAGATAATGTTTTAAAAAATTGGAGGTTTTCGAAGTCTTTCCGTATATCTGGAAGACTTATTTTTCACATAAATGAGGCACATAGCTAAAATTTCAGGAATAATGTGAGTTTTGTAATATTGTTACATACTAGGAGCCACTAATCTAAGAAATGTTTATTTTACTTAAAAATACCAGGCAGAGGCCAGGTGCGGTGGTTTATGCCTATAATCCTAGCACTCTCTGGGAGGCTAAGGCAGGAGGATCGCTTGAGGTCAGGAGTTCGAGACCAGCGAGAGCCTGGGTCTACTACAAATAGAAAAATTAGCCAGACATTGTGGCATGTGTCTGTAGTCCCAGCTACTCGGGAGGCTGAGGCGGGAGGATTGCTTTAGCCCAGGAGTTTGAGGTTGCTGTGAACTAGGCTTGATGCCATGGCACTCTACTCAGGACAGCAGAGTGAGACTTTGTCTCAAAAAAAGAAAAAAAAAAAAAGATCAGGCAGAAGGTGGCCTAATAAAAAAAAATAGAATAGTTTTTTAATAAAGACAGATAGTTTTTACAGATACATTTACAAACATCCAAAACTGTTATAGAGCATTGAAATTGTCATCTGTTCTCCAGTGTGCTAAGAAGAAAGCCCTCAAAGCCAAGCAGTAGAAAATGAGCTTTTTGGGTAGATTATATGCCACTAGTGATTTTTTAAAAACTAATAGTCTGATTGCAAAGTGGGAAATACCAGCATATTTCTTCTGATAAAAGTCATAATGTGATATTTTTGATTAGGTCACCTTGTTAGTTTCAGCAGCTTTTGGGGGCCTTTCTTCCAGCATTGTCTAGTGTGTAGACATATAAAACAATTACAGGTGGTCATAGATCCACCTGTAATTGTCTAAATATTTGCCTCTAAAGAGGAAATTAGAATAGAAGGAGGCCTATATAATTAAGAATTTAACTATTTATTTTTAGGAGAGTTTCTTTCTTATAAATAACAGTTGATTTCTTATCACTTCTGATATTTTTCATAGTAATTTATACTTTTGGTTCAGTCAAACTATGTTCATTTAGGTAGGAAGTAATTCCTGTAGGTGTTTTGGCTTTTCTAGAATATAAGACCTGTGTAAAAAGGGAAAACAAACCATTTTTCCTGTCTGCTCGACATAGGACACTTCTATGACCAGATATATGGGAGGTTTTTCCCCCACACACCAAGGAGTTCTCCAGCAGACTCCAACTGGGTATCCCAGAATTCATTTCAATTCTGACTAACATGATCCACCTGGATATAGATCCGACAGATTGAGTGCTCAGTTCCACAAGACTGCCCCCACTTCAGATGCCAGTTGCAAGTCTGGGCCACCTGTACTTTTGACTAAGCTACCAACTAGGGTTTCTGTGACCCCTCCTTGGGTTTGACTAATTTGCTAGGATGGCTCTCAGAACTTACGGAAACACTTATGTTTGCTACCTAGTTGTAAAGGATACTGATGAATAGATGGATAAGGCGAGGTATTGTGTGTGGGGTGGGTGCGTGGAGCTTCCTTGCCCTCTCTGGGTATACGATGCTCTCAGCACCAGCACCTTCATGGGTTTTTCAACTGTTGAGCAGTGGATGGGGCTGAAAGTTCCTATCCTAATCTCTTGGTCTTTTTGGTGACTTGCCCTATCCTGAGGCTATCCAGGGGCCCCACTCTAAGTACCTTCAGCATCAACTGGAGAGTTATCTCAGGGGCTAACTATAAATAACAGAAGTTATTCGTATCATTCTAAAAATTCCAGGGATTTTAAAAAGAAGCCGAATGACAGGAATCTGGGACAAAGACCAAATATATTTCATACTATTGCACACACTGACAAAGCAGAGACCAGTTCTAATAATTTGTTTTCTGCAGTGCTGCATACTTAAAATTACTTACTCTGAAGATACAGGTTTAGTGTCATTTATTTGAAATGCTTAGGACCCAGAAGTGTTTTGGATTTTTTCAGGTTTTATAATATTTGCATTATACTGGTTAAGTATCCTAATCTCAAAATCTAAAATGATCCAATGGGCATTTCCTTTGAGCATCAGAAAGTTTCACATTTTGGATTAGAGATATTCAACCTGTACCTTATTTCATCTAATCTAAGAAATCATTTATTGTAACATACTCTCTTCTATAGTTCCACTAAGAAAAAAAGAAATTAATATATAGACATTTTAAGAAGCAATGTCAAGTGTAGAAAAACTCTTTCACAGTTACCTGAGCTAACCTTGAAATTGATTATAATTAATCCATGTGCCTTAATAAACTGTCTTCCACTTTTTTTTTTCCTGTTGTGTCTTAATATCTGCTTGCCTATTTATTAGGCTCTACTATGCTGAGTCATACCTGTAGCCCGTATAGGCAGTTCTGTAACACTTTATTTATTTATTTAGAGTCTTGCTTTCTTGTCCAGGCTGGAATGCAGTGGCCGGATCATGGCTCACTGTAACCTAGAACTCTTGGGCTCAAGTGATCCTCCCACTTCAGCCTCTTGAATAGCTGGAACTACATGTACATGCTACACCCAGCTAACTTAAAAAAAAAACAAAAAAACAAAAAACTACTTTTTTTTTAAGAGATGGGTGGGGGAATCTCACCATGTTGCCCAGGCTGGTCTCGAACTCTTGGCCTCAAGCAATCCTTGGCCTCCCAAAGTGCTGGGATTAGGACTTGAATCACCACACCCAGTCCATAACACTTTTTATTAAGTAGCTCTTATGGAAACAATTTTATAATTTAGAAATTTACTCCCCAGTAAGGACTTACCAGGTAGTAATAAATTTGGCCCATAATGTTTTGAAAAATATGCATTGAAGTGACAAAATTCTCCTAGACAATAGAATTTTAGAGTTTGAAGATGTATCTTAGCGATTGTCCTAAAGTCACCATATTTTACACATATGGATTATTTGGAAGGTTAACTAGCTTGATTGTTTTCACATAGCTAATTAGTGTGTACCTTGACTAGAATCCAGGATACATCTGCTATTCTGTGCTATTTCCATAGGACTCATTTGGAGTTCTGTAAAACGATTAAAAATTTCAATTCATGCTGTAAAAAGGGACTTGAAGTTGGGGAATGGCAACTTCTACTGATTAAACTACTGAAATCACTTCTTGTCAGGGACTCTCTGTTTGTCCCTTTCCCCCTCATGTGTTGGTCCTGGAATTTGCTCCCTTGTCTCACCCCCTCACACCCTGCCAACTCAGTTGCTCTCATCTGTCCTTTTAGTGGGTTTTTTTTTCCCCCAGGCCTGCCTGGATGCATATGAGTTTCTTGCTTGCCCGTTTATTTACTTTTCCTCGTTCGTCGTTTTCTCTGAAATAGGTATAAGGCTTACTTTAATTTTTAAGGAGTTTCACAGCTAACATAAAATACATCAGTAAAAATGATCAATATCTGGAAACTTTTTTTTTTTAAAAACACTTGTAAATAATGCTTGTCTTCATTTAAAGTTAACCTGAAGTTAAGATTGATAATTGTTAATGTGTGGTGAAATCTTTTTTTTTTTTTTTCCCGAGTCAGAGATCTCACTCTGTTGCCTGGGCTAGAGTGCCATGGTGTCAGCCTAGCTCACAGCAGCCTCAAACTCCTGGGCTCAAGCAGTCCTCCTGTCTCAGCCTCCCAAGTAGCTGGGACTGCAGGCACTTGCCACTATGCCTGGCTAATTTTTTTCTGTTTGAGTAGAGACGGGGTCTCACTGTTGCTCAGGCTGGTCTCAAACTTCTGACCTCAAGCAATCCACCACGCTTGACTGGTGAGATGCTTAGTGCTTTCTAAAACCTGACTCTGGGTTAATGTTCGTAGGCCATCATAATGATGATGATTTTGATTCTTAAATTAAAATTTGGAACCGCCTATTTTAAATTCTTCGAAAATTATCTCTCGAAGATGGTTATCAATTTCAACTCTTAACTAGCAGTATTTGAAGTTTTCTCCTTTACCTAAAGTGGTTTTGACAAACATGTCTTTTAGTGATACTTCTTTTAGTATACCTTTGTGGCTTAATCTTTCATCTCTTGAAATCATTATTCATGGATTACCATTTGTAACCTCTTGTTCACTGCTGTAGACTTTTGTCTGCTCCTATCATTTCCCCCTTTTTAATCTCGTCCTGAATAAATGGAACTAGATGTTAATTACTGTTGCATTCTCTTATGGAATGTAATGGGCAGTCTTTTATTTATTTCTGTTTGGAAAGACGATGTGAAATCTTGAGTTAAGGGTAAAAATGTTTTCAGAACTGCACTTCAGTAATTTTGAGATGTGTAGAGTTTTAGCCCCATCATGTGGTGAAATTTTAAACTGCATGTGGCTGATGATATGTCTGGCTTAATAAGGGCAGTGGCTTTTGAACTGTGGATTGCAACCCATAGTGAGAAGTAAATTTTACACAGGGTTTTTGTATTTAGGTAGGTATAACTAAAACAATTTCGTATACCTATAGTGCACTAATATTTTCTGTTGTCTTCTGTTCTTTTTTAGTCCATTAAAATGCCAGTTGTGACTGATTGATTTCATCATCCATTAATAGATCCTGACTTAGTTTGAAAAGTAACATTTTTATTATTGAAAGAATACTGGACAGAAGTAGTTACAGATACTGAAAAACTTAGGTAGCTAGGAAATGCCCTTTATTTATTTATTTATTTTTTTGAGAATTAGACACAGCTTTATTCGAAACACGAGGGACAACGAAATCCCCTTCCCCCTGTGGTCTTGGCGGCATCAGGCGGCCTTAGGCTTGGGGCGACCAGTGTCCTTGGGCAGCTCGAGACTCCCTTTATTTAAAATGCTGCTTATTCCCACTGACTTACCATAGGAAGGATGACAAAATAATCCCTGTAAAACAAGCTGTTGTGTATTTTCATAGTTGTACTTGTTTGAAGAAAGAGGATCCCAAGGGTGTAGTAGATGAGTGGTAGGAAATAGAAATAGAAGGTAGGCTGGGCCAGGTGGCTCATTCCTGTAATCCTAGCACTCTGAGAGGCTACGGGGGGTGGGGGGGGAGGATCAACTGAGGTCAGGAGTTCAAGACCAGCCTGAAAAGGAGTGAGACCCTGTCTATACTGAAAGTAGAAAAAATTAGCCAGACGACTAAAATTGGAAAAAATTAGCTGGACGTGGTGGTGCACTCCTGTACTCCCAGTTACTTGGGAGACTGAGGCAGGAAGATCACTTGAACCCAGGAGTTTGAGGTGGTTGTGAAGTAGGCTGACACCACAGCACTCTAGCCTGGGCAACAGAGCCAGACTGTCTCAAACAAAAAAAGAGAAGCAGAAAGTAGGAATTTTTTTTTTTTTTTTGTTAAGATACAGGGTCTATTTGTATTGCACAGGCTGGTCTTGAACAATCCTCCTGCTTCAACCTCCTGAGTAGCTGGGTCTACATACCTGTGCCGTGCCACACCACACCGGGCCTTTTTAAGCAGAACAAAATAGTGAAAAACGTGATGAAATTCCATTGCAATGAATACATTTTCGTACTTGTATTCGGTATCCTGTAGTTATCTCTATAGCTGGAATGTAATAGAGCATTTTTGATCCTTTTATAGCAACACTTAAAAAACTGATTAATAATACTGTACTAAAACTTTGATAGTGTAAGCAACGTTAACTTACGTTGAAAACTTGTATGCTATGTATTCTTATAGGCTAAGAGGCTCAGAAAACTCAATCAGCCTGTTAAAACTTCTGTGTAGAGGTTTACTATGTAGGTTTTTTGGTTAATTCTTTATTTCCATATTCTGAGCAACAGAAAAAATAGAGAAAATTTCTAAAACTATTTTTAAAAGCAATTCAAGAAAAAGATAGTGTAAGAGGGAATAGGTGGAGATGGTCTCTGCCTTGCTTGTTTTAATAGCTAATGTTTCTGCATACCAGTCAATACGTAAAACAGTTTGTATGCAGGCAACAAAAATCTTACGTGGTAGACACTCTTGTTTTTTCCCTTATTTACAGATGAACTGAGTTTGAGAGATTAAGTCATTTGTTCCAAAGTACTAGAGCTGGAATAGGAACCCATATGTGCCTAACTTTAAAATTCATCAGTTTAATAACTTTCTTTTCTTGATTATTAGGGAGTAGACAAATTTTCAGAAGTGAAATGCTAGGGTACTTTTATGTATGGGTACACCAGAATATATTTTTATTGTAGTCTAGATGAACAAGTGAGATAGCTATTTTTTCCCTTTACTTCAAGGATGGCATCTCCAATATCTTTTTGTATAGTCAGTCATAGAGAATTACTCTCTTTTCAGTGGCTACATAATCTTTTATTGAGTGGATTATACATGAATTATATAATTAGTTACTTTTTTTTTTTTTTTTTTGAGACAGAGTCTCGCTCTGTTTCCCGCACTAGAGTGCTATGGCTTCAGCCTAGCTCACAGCAACCTCAGACTCCTGGGCTCAACCAATCCTCCTGCCTCAGCTTCCCGAGTAGCTGGGACTGCAGGCACACGCCACCATGCCCGGCTAATTTTTTCTATATATTTTTAGTTGTCCCACTAATTTCTTTGTATTTTTAGTAGAGACAGGATCTCACTCTTGCTTAGGCTGGTTTCAAAGTCCTGAGCTCAAACGATCCACCCACCTCGGCCTTCCAGATTGCTAGGATTACAGGCGTGAGCCACTGCATCCAGCCAATTAGTTACCTATTAAAGGACCAAGTTTCAGGAATATCTGGACATCTCTTGAATATATTTGTAAGGTAAATTCCTAGCAGTAGAATTGCTGGGTCAGAAAGTTTGTGCATTTTGGTAGCTAATGCGTTACTTATACCTATTTATAATCCCATCACAGTTCGTGAGGGGGCTGGCTTTTCAGTTTTGGCAACACTGGATGTTTTCAATTTTACATCTTTGTGAAATTAGATGAAAAATGGTATTTTGATTTGCATCGTTCACTTACGATTGAGCATGTTTTTATGTTAGGAAGTATTTCTAAGAACTGCTTGTTCGTGTAATTTCTTAGTGATTTATAGTAGCTTTTTTCGTATTAGGGGATGTGTTTGCCATTTATTTTGCATATACTTTCCTATAGCCTGTTTTTTGGATATTTTTTAAAAGATAGTTTTAATGAAACATTTATACATACAAAGAAGCATAGAGAATAATTAAACACTAACCACCCAGATAATTAAACAAATACTTATTAACCATCCAACACAGTCATATGTTAAAATTTTTGCCATATTTGCTTTGTATCTGTTTTTGGAAATAAAACGTTACATATATAGTCAAAGTCTGCTGTTTACTTCTTCACAATCCTGTTCTCATTTTCAGTTTTTCCTGGAGATATTCTCAGTGCATGTTCTTATATTATAATTGCATGTGCAATAAATATTGTTGCATGCTTAAAATTTTTACATAAATTATTCTCTGTCTCTGCATCTTTTATATTTGTTATGTCTTGGAGAATTTTTCCATGTTGATATCTGTAGATTTCGTGTAATTTTCTTTCTTTTTTTTTTTTGAGCTTTAGGCAGTTGGGAGGGCCTTTTATTCGCGAGGGTCGGGCGTGGGGTCCTAGGTGGGGAGAGACAATAAATACCGAGGAATGTCGGGGGTCTCACTGCATCCAAAACGTGGATTGTGGTGTTGGGGTCCTGGAGCTTGTTACCGAGTCGGAGGACAAGACAAGATCAATAAATATCCAAACCTCTGAGGCGGGCGGAGCCGGCTGTGGCTCCGAGTAGCGCATGTGAGGAGGGTGCGCGGGAGTCCCTGAAAAAGCAGGGCTGGCAAAAGAAAGCGGGCAGAGGTTGCGCCGAACGTTCGCCACGGTAATAAAACGTTCCCGGGCGAGCAGGGCCGCAGGCACAAAGAGGATTTGCCAACTGACGGCTGGTGGGAGTGCGTGGAGGGTGAAAAATGGATGGTCAAGCCCGGCCTGCTGCCTGCTCAGGACTGCAGTTTACTCATCCACGTCGGGGCCTCAGCCCGGCCGGAGGGAAGAAGTGGTCTGTGATCTCACCCTGCAGCAGCAGCAGCAGCAGCAGCAGCGGCATTCCTGGCTACAAAGCCCCCAGGAGCCCATTCGCCCGCCGCGGGCCCGGCTCCTCTATCCCCGGCCGCCAGGGGGCGGGCCCGGATCATAGGATGGGAGCTGGGGCGAAGACCCACGCACGCGGAAGTGAACGGGGGTGCGGTGGGAGTAGCTTCTGTGTAGTGTCTGGGCCACCCAACCCTGCAGTGGGCCCCGAGTGGAAGACAGTCTGGGGCTCTAGGGTTCAGGGGGCTAAGGCGACTCCAGGGCCGGGAGAGATAGCCGGGGTAGGCCACCAACCCAGCGCAGCCCAAGGTGGCGCCGTGTAATTATCTTGAACTATGTATATTAGGTTTGTATGAAAGTAATTTCGGTTTCGGATCATGAATTTTAGGTCAGTATAACAAGGCTCAAACACATCTTTATTAATCAGAATAAGAACCATTACAATCAACACATTTTTGCCAACAAGAAGTAAGTTTGTTTATTCTTGTAGTGTAAAAATCGGTTTTTTGGGAGTTATCGTTCTCTCAGAAAGCATTTTTTGCATCCTGCTGGTTATGGGAGCGTTTTCCCTGCAAAAATTTGTCAAGATGGTTGAAGAAGTGGCAGTCTGTTGGTGAGAGGTCAGGTGAATATGGTGGATGAGGCAAAACTTTGTAGCCCAATTCGTTGAACTTTTGAAGCATCGGGTGGTCAGGCGCTGTTTTAGAGAAGAATTGGGCCCTTTCTGTTGACCAGTGTCAGCTGCAGACGTTGCAGTTTTTGGTGCATCTCACTGATTTGCTGAGCATACTTCTTGGATGTAATGGTTTTGCTGGGATTCAGAAAGCTGTAGTGGATCAGACCGGCAGCAGACCACCAAACAGTGACCATGACCTTTTTTGGTGCAAGTTTGGCTTTGGGAAGTGCTTTGGAGCTTCTTCTCGGTCCAGTCATTGAGCTGGTCATCACCGGTTGTCGTATATAGTCCATTTTTCGTGGCACGTCACAATCTGATTGAAAAATGGTTCGTTGTTGCATACAACAAGAGAAGGTGACACTGCAAAACGACGGTTTTTTTTGATTTTCGGTCAGCTCATGAGGCACCCATTTAAAAAGCTTTTTCACCTTTCCAGTTTGCTTCAAATGCCGAACAGCTGTAGAATGTTCGATGCTGAGTTCTTCGGCAACTTCTTGTGTAGTTGTAAGAGGATCATCTTTGATAATTGCTCTCATTTGGTGGTTGTAAACTTCTGATGGCCACTGCATTGCTCATCTCAAGGCTCTTGTCTCCTTTGCAAAACTTCTTGAACTACCACTGCACCGTACATTCGTTAGCAGTTCCTGGGCCAAGTGGGTTGTTGATGTTGCAAGTTGTCTCCACTGCTTTACATTTTGAACTCCAATAAGAATATTTGCTTTTTGTCTAACCTCATTTCCGTAGTCTAAAATAAATATAAAACAAACAGCAAGTAATAAGTCATTAGCAAAAAAACCATAAAGCACGAAATGCACGTTAAAATGATGTATAACATAACCACATTTACTTAAGAATATATTCCAATATCAAAAGGCAAATTTCAGCAATGCTAAAACCACAGTTACTTTTGCACCAACCTAATAGTTTTGTATTTTGTGTCTATATACCACATTTTATTTGTTCATTTAGGTTTAGATTGTTTATAGCTTTTGGCTTTTAAAGAGAGTACTGCATTGAATAGTCTTATGATGTTTCCTTGTACACACGTGTAAATGTTTTTTAGGCCACTCTTTCTCAAACTTTAATAGGTGTGAAAACAACCTGATTTTGTTAACATGCAGATTCTGATTCAGTAGGTTTTTAGTGGGACCCTAGATCCTTAACAAACTTCTAAGTGTTGCTGATTCTGCCTGTCTATTGAATAACGATGCTCTAAAATATAGTTGGAAGTAAAATTGCTAGGACTTGACTAGACATTGCCAGATTCCTCTCCCATGTAGTGGTCTAATTTATACCCCTGTATGCTATGTATAATTGTTCTCTTTATATTTTTGCCAAAACTTTGTCAGATTACCAGAAGTAACATTTTTGCCAGTCTTTGTTAGATGGGCCAAAAAGCAACGCTCATTCTCAATAGAGGACATTCTGTGGCTCATTGTCTCTCATGTGCAAACATACCACCCAACGGGGCACAGGTCACTCTAGTTTGGAATCCGTTGTTAAACTTGATTTGGATTACTATTACATTAGTTTATGGACATGGACAGTCACAGAGTAGTTGTAGCCTGGAGTTGTTTGCTCTCCCTCCCCAGCCGTGAAATTGGTATGTCCCATTTTCAATAGCTGTTACTTAAGAGAAATATCATCCCCTGCTTGTACGTAGACTTTTTGTCTGGAGAAATTGGATGCGAATGGGATGAGGGCATTTTTATATAATTTACAGGGATAACCTTTACCTTGGTTCACATAGAATACTGTTGGAGGAATAGGTGAGCAGTATACTCAAGCAAATGGTCATTGTCTTTATGATCCAGGGATGGGAAACCTGAGCTCTTCTGATTTCAAAATTTTTCTTTTTTAAGCACCACAGGAGGCAAGAAAAGCTTCATCTTTCTCTGCTGTACCCCTTTTAATAAAAGGATTTATTCTGTAAAATTTGTATTCAGTCAAAAGGCTACACTTAAGGACCTAGAATGCCAGATTTCACCTTAAGGCCCCAGGGTTCCTTTTTGGCCAAGCTGTCACCCAGAGGGTTGGCCTGGACTCCAGTTACTCTTAGGGGGAAGAAACATGTCTAGGGACGGTCAGGGCATTATCCTGAATTTTAAAAGAATATGTCTGTAATCTCATAACTCCTCATTGCTTTCATACTGGTTATACCCAGGAAGTGACTATGAGATGATGTCTTTAGTTATGCTGCATTCATTGACCGGTCTTATAATAATAAGGTGTGTGAGACGAAGGAGGTAGAGTTTTAACTTGTTTTGAGTTGAATTTCAAGGAGGCTTTTCTAGTGCTTAACAATACCAGATGCCTGTGGATGGTAGGAAGCATGGAATGTCCATTGGGTATGTTAAATATTGACCCTGAAAGGTATTCCTAAAAATGTTTCAACAGTGGTAAGGTACCATCAATAGCTCCAAGAATTAGTCAGAAGTTTGATATAGTTCCCCCTGTGTGATGTGGCCTCCCCTCCTCTCCCCTCTCCTTTCCTCTCCCTCCCCTCCCCTTCTCTCCTCCCCTCTTTTTCCTTTTCCAGCTAATCAGATTTAGCAGTGGGGGCTCAGATACGTTTTGTTTCTTTCTGAGAAGATTGAAGAATTCAGAGAATTGTGGTCATGTAGCTTTCCAAATTAGTTTGCTAGTACATTGTGTAGAGTAATTAATGTTGTTTAGTAGCATGAAGCCTATGTATCACCCACTATGCTCTTCACTTCTGCAAGTAATTAGTCAATAAGAAGTGTTTATAGCTCAGTAAATGGCTTGGATTGTATACCTCAATATTTCCAATTAGAACTTTTTAGTTAAGTATAAAATATAATCAGATTTCAGGCATTGTCTGTAACAAGTATGCTAATAACAGTCTTTTTATTGTCATTTAAAACTTGGTTACTTAACCCAGGTTCTTTAATGGAAGTAGTAATTCAGAAGTAGATGTAGGAAATGGAGAGAAAGGCAACTTGAGAGGTCTTGTCATAATTCCCCAACCCTCTTGCCATTACCTAGTTGACATTCAAGTAAATTTGAACAGTCATGCAGTTAGCTCCTCTGCTCTCTAATATCAAAATTAGATTTATAGGTAGCTCGTTGTTTGCATGAGTTGAAGAAACATTTGTTTGAGTATTTCACTTAAGGATTTTGGCAGCTGGGTATTTCCTCGCAGCTTTGCCGAAAAACCTTACCTGTTTATATTCCTATTAGCAATATACAAGAGTGTTTTCTCAACCTTTACTGTCAGCTAGATTTTGTCCTTTTTATTTTTGCCTATCCAGTGGGCAAGAAATACCAGCCTTGTTTTAATTTGCATTTCTTCATTACTATAATAGAAACTGGGTGGATATGTTTTCATGTCATTTTTGGTTCTTCACGTTTCCGAGAATTGCCTTTTCATATCTTTTGTTCATTTTTTCCCCATTGGGTTGTCCTTATCTGTATTGATTTATAGAGTGCTCCCTAATTTATGTCTTCATTTCCTCAACTTGTTTGCCCAATAGCTTTGTGTCGTGTCAAAGTTTTTCGAGTCATATCTGTCATTTTTCATAGTTTCTGCATTTTAAATCTTGTTTAAGAAGACCTTCCTCAGGAATTATAAAAATATTCATCTATATTTTCTTCTTTTAATGGTGCTATTTCTGATGTTTAGGGTTTTTTTTTTGTTTTTGGAGACAGAGTCTCCCTCCTTCGCCCGGGCTAGAGTGCAGTGGCATCAGCCTAGCTCACAGCAACCTCAAACTCTTGGGCTCAAGCAATCCTCCTGCCTCAGCCTCCCAAGTAGCTGGGACTACAGGCGTGTGCCACCATGCCTGGCTAATTTTTTTCTATTTTTAGTAGAGAAGGGGTCTCTTGCTGAGGCTGGTCTCGGAACTCCTGAGCTCAAGTGAGTCTCTCGTTTGGCCTCCCAAAGTGCTGAGATTATAGGCATGAGCCACTTTGCCTGGCCTAATTCTTTTAATCCTTGTAGAATTTACTCTTATGGATGATATGAAGGAGGATTCTAACTTAACTTTTCTTATTCCTGGTAGAAAAGTCTCATGTTCCTCCCATTATCACAAAGCAAAGTTCTCTTTCTATATCTATACCAGTAGTGTTTTAGTATCTCGCCTAGCAGCTAACCTTCCCCACCCCATTGCCACTTTCTTTCTCAAATGCTTTTTGGGAATTTTTACACATTTTCCCATTCATATAACCATCTGTGCCCATCTGTTAAAATTGAATTTGTTTAAAATGTTGGAAGTTTTGATGGTGATTTTGTCACATTTAATTGATTAATATTGGAGCTACATAACAACCTTTATAAATAGGACTTGTTATATTTTTCTAATATTTTGGAATAGTTATTATACATTCTATTATTTTGATAGCTTTTTAAAAACATTTGGTTTGAGGAAGGGGAGTTTGGAATAAATCTAGGGGACTTAAAACTGAAGTTTAATTTGACAGTTTTTTTCTGATGCAGAAGAAAACCTTGAGCTATAGTGAAAATGTTTATATATCAAGTAGTGTGTGATGTAGAATGTCATATTTTGTTGTAAGAGAAATGTGTCATATTTTAACTTGTTTCCCTTACAATGAATGGTATTTTACCTTTGATTTTATTTGAAAAGTAGATGTTGAACTCTTTCAGAAAAGGTGCGCTTGTTCTTTTAGGTGGTAGAAAACGGACCAACAGTGAAGTCCATCTGTCATGTTTAAAGTTACCCAGTTTTTCGAATAACTTGAAAATAACTATAAAATGTTCCTCTTAACCATTTAAAATTCTTGAAAATAAGTTGGAGTATTACTAGTTTTTAAAACTGTATTTCGGTTTTTTTTAAGTGTATTTACTTGTATATAATTTGTTTCAGTCATCATTGAATTTTGAGAAGCATTCTGAAAACTTTTCATGGACAGAAAATCGTTATGATGTGAATCGTCGACGACACAACTCTTCAGATGGCTTTGATTCTGGTGTTGGACGTCCTAATGGAGGTAAAATTTGCTAAGGAATGATAGGGTTTAAGGATAATTTTCTTCATTGTCTTTTAAGAAAGGTTTGATTGTAATTCAGTCTTTAAGTATAACTACCTTTGAATCTATGTTACTTTATTGTTATCAAATATAGGTAACTTTGGAAGGAAAGAAAAAAACGGATGGCGTACACATGGAAGAAATGGTACTGAAAACATAAATCATAGAGGGGGATACCATGGTGGAAGTTCCCGTTCTCGTAGCAGTATTTTCCATTCTGGAAAAAGCCAAGGACTACATGAAAACAACATACCTGACAATGAAACTGGGAGGAAAGAAGACAAGAGAGAACGCAAACAGTTTGAGGCTGAGGATTTTGTAAGTTTCTTACAATTTTAATACAGATGAAATTTCTGCAAGTGCTGTCAAGGTACTCTTTATGATGTTTTATCAATACAGCTTGTTTTCTGCAGGAGTCACACTTTGCAGGTATTTGCCCAATTATATTTTTATTCCTTTCATTTTGTGAGGTCTTTTGTTCACTATCTCCCTACCCTCCCTCACCCAATTTTCTCTTTCTTTCTTTCTCTCTCCCTCCCCCTCTCCCCTCTTTTTCTTTCTTTTCTTTCTTTCTTTCTGTCTTGTTAGGCTTCCTTATTCCAAAGTCTTGCCATGTGACTTTTCAAAACTTTTGAATGTATTTATAAGTTTTATTCTTTATAGAAATTTGAACAATTTCCCTTAGAACTAGCTGGGGAAGCTGAACTTGGTGCCTTATTTGCAAGCACATCATAACATCTCTAAAAAGTTATTAATAGCTTTTGGAAAGACTTTTATTTTACCAATACGTTTTGTTTAGATTGTTGCTTTTAGATAACACTTGTTTATTCATATATGACTCTTAAGTTAATCCCAGGATAGCTCTCCTTGTCTTTCAGCTTTTTCTCTATTCAAAAGTTTTGTCAGGGAATGCAAACTAATTGTTATCCTAGGTTAGATGCAGTTTGGCATGTTAACTCCATCATTAAAAATATATATGAGCTAATTACAAACAAAATTTTCCTAGTTTTTAATGTGTTATATACTATATTCTTAAAATGAGCTAGAGAAAAAATGTTTAAGAAGTCATAAGAAAGAGACAATATATTTATTAATCATTAATTGGAAGAAGATCATCATAAAGGTCTTCATGTTGAATAGGCTGAAGAGGAGGAGGAAGAGGAGGGATTGGTCTTGGTGTCTCAAGTAACAGAGGCAGAAGAAAATCTGTGTATAAGTGGGTTCTTGTAGTCCAAACCCATAGGGTTAACTGTATGAGCAATCTGGGAATAATAGTGCTCTCTCATAGTGTTGAGAGGGTTAGATAAGTAATACAAGTAAATCACCTGAGACAGTACATGACACATAGTAAGCACTAAATAAAAACTAAATGTTGTTATTGTTACTATACCCCACTCTCCTCTACTTCCAAGTTGGTGTTCATTAGCTTTTATAATTGTTATTTTTTTGAGGCAGAGTCTCACTGTGTCACCTGGGCTGGAGTGCAGTAGCACAGTCATAGCTCACTGCAGCCTCAAACTCCTGATCCTCCTATCTTAGCCTCCTAAGTAGCTGGGACTACAGGTACCACCACACCTGGCTAATTTTATTTTTTTATTTTTCTGGATAGAGATATCACGTTATGTTGCTCAGTCTGGTCCTGAATTCCTGTCCTCAGGTGATCCTCCAGTCTCAGCCTCCCAAAGTCCTAGGATTGCAGGCATGAGCCATTGCACCCGGCCCATTAGCTATTATAACCCTGGACCTGGAATATAGATGCAGAGTGTAATTTCTAATAGTATATTTTAAAATGCTATGCACATATAATCACTACCAAAATCTTCTTAATCCTATTTAGTTTGTATCCATGAAGGAGTCATACTGGTATGCATGTGTACTTTTGTGGGACTTTATAGTAATATCAGTACAGTGTTAATAATCACTTTTATGGGTGATTAAAACAAATTAGGATTCGTTTTATTCAGCATATATTAAATAGTACCTTCTTTAAATGATGCGGGCTGTGTGACTAGGTAATATGAAAAATACCTGATATAATAATGGAAATTCAGGATTCTGGAGATTAAACATACCTATCAAGACTAGCTTTAGCATACCCATTCAGTACTGATCACACTTTGGTTTTTAATAATCCTGAGCATCACTTGTTCAAATAAAAGTTTGCACTTTGCTTTGAGAATGAGTTGTGTTAACTAAAGTTATCTAGTGATGAAAACCTACTAAAAGAATTGGAGGCTAGGTGCAATGGCTCACACCTGCAGTCCCAGAACTTTGGGAGGCTGAGGCAGGAGGATTGCCTGAGGCTAGGAGTTAGAGACCAGCCTAGGCAATTTAGTGAGACCCCATCTCTACAAAATAATAATAAAAAAAATAGCTGGTGTGGTGGTACAAACCTGTAGTTCTAGCTCCTTGGAAGTCTGAGGTGAGAGGATCCCTTAAGCCCATTAGTTTGAGGCTGCTGTGAGCTATGACTGTGCTACTGCACTCCAGCCTGGGTGACAATGAAACCCTGTCTCAAAAATAAAAAGTAAAAAAGAATTGGAAAATGGTCTGATTTTCCTCTTTTGTGTTCTTGAACTTATGCTAAGGGGGGTTGTTTCTCAGAATCATGCAGAGACCCACATTCTCTTTACTTTGTTTTTTTATTCACTCGTTTTCCTCAGTCATGGATGAGGAGAATATTAAAAACATTTTCCTTGTTTTCTCATACTGGCAGTGAGTATAGATAGTAACCATTTCAGTGCATAGTAAAGCAAGTTGGAAGTAAGGTTTATAAAATAATTTTTAATACAGGTTGAGTATTCCTAATCTGAAATTCTTGGGACCAGAAGTGTTTCAGATTTTGAATTTTTTTGGATTTTGGAATATTTGTATTATATTTAGTGGTTCAGTGTCCTTGTCTGAAAATCTAAAATCCAAAATGTTCCAGTGAGCTTTTCCTTTGAGCATCACATTGACACTCAAAAAGTTTCTGATTTTGAAGAATTTCAGATTAGGGATACTCACCTGCAGTTAGAGTTGATTATATTAGATTCCGTATTTACAGCATGTATAATTTTGAGATTGTCTTTTTAAAGGCTTTATTTTAAAAACATGAGGTGTTTTAAATATTTGTTTTAATTTTCTCATTTCCACTTTTTTCTAGCCGTCTTTAAATCCTGAATATGAGAGAGAACCAAATCAGAATAAATCCTTAGCTGCAGGTGTATGGGGTAAGTAATACTTGATCTATCTTTAAGGGGCACAAAATGTTAATATTTGTAGGTTTCACTTTAGTGTGTTTTTCTAAATAAGCAGGCTAGAATAAAACTTTCTCTTTTAAATGTTTGTTTTTGATGTGCTAAGCTACAAAAAAGCCACCTTTTAAAAAGAAGGGATTTGGAGTAGAAGAGTTTGATTTGAAATAATTGATTTGTACATGTTAGTACCATTAAGTATACTCAATTTGAATTTGAGTTTTTTGAAAATGATTGTAAATTAATGTAATAAATTGGTAATCATTTTGAGAGCAGCCAGATAATCTAAAGAAATAAAAACTTAGTTTAAATTAATTTTTAGTTATTCAAAGTTGAGAACTTAGTTACTGTAATATACAAGTACTTCTGTTCATAGAGTGACATGAAGTTAATCCTTTTACTTATGAAAATGGTTATACATAGACTGTTAAAAATATGTATAAATTTGCCTATGGAGCTAGTCTGTATTAGAAATTATTTGCCTCTCTGATTTTAAAATCTTAATGAGAGTTTTTCTGGTAATAATTCCCTTTTCTTTAAAATCGCTGTGAGTTTAATTTGATAGCATCTTACAGAAGATTAAACTGCACTCAGTAGTACAAATTAGACAGCTTTTTAAAGATTCAAGTGAAGTTTAAAATAATGGAAAATTATAATGTGGAGATTTGACATCTGAAAAATAAATTTAATTATTTGATACCAAATTCAGAGGTGCTGTATCCACTTTGGAACTTGTACACATGTTCATTTGTATTTTTCTATTGAAAAATCAACAACCTACTAAAACAGAAGGATTGTGGCTTATGACAGCATACTAGTCCTAACAATGAAGGCATTATTTTAAACTTTGCCACTTCCTGTGCTTTATTGTATTTATGGGGTGAAACTGGGGAATAATTTTGTTTTCTTTTTATCTCCCTCTTTATTTAAGGGCTTTTTGAGGGTGGGGGTGGGGGTGGTCAGACACTTTTGTTAGAACCATGTGAATGGCATTGTTTTTTCTGTATTGCAAATTAGTATTTCTACCACTCTCCCCAGGCCTACACGCCCAGACACACACATACCCAACCAAAAAAATCTCCCAAGCTCCTCTCTTAGGTATGTTTCCTTATTATTCAGTTTTTCTGGGAACAGCTGATTGCATAAGAATATAGAACCACCTGGAAGGTGTTAAATAGAATCTCTAAGAAATTAGGAATAATTTGGATTTGAGTAGAATGAAAGTAAATTAAAAAATCAAGAATGTCAGTGAGCGTTTGTCATAATAAAACTACCTGTAGATTCTATTGGTACTGATCCTTGGTTGATTTAATAATCTTAGAAATGATTTAAAGGCAAAGACATCTTTGAAAATAATGAGACTAAAATGTATTAATATAAAGATTTTGGTTCTACTGTTTCAGGGTTGTTGGTCTAAGGATTTTGAGTACTAGTTGAAAAGATGTTTAAAAGGAAGATGTACTCTTAACTGTGTTTAGGTAAACTAAGAAATGCGTCTGCATTAAAAAAATGGTTAATTGTGGCATGGTTAATTGTTAAATTCCCAATACTTCCCATAAGAATACAATGAAACTCTCATTGTATTACACTTTACTATTCCTCTCTCACTTTCCCCCCTGGGTTCCCAAGTATTGTTTTCCCCATTGCAACATTTAAAATAGCTATGTTCCTGAGGAAGACGAGAGAATTTTAGGAAAGACTTCAATAGAACTTATCTAGTGCTACTTCCTTCCAGGTAAGTAAAAATTTACTAACGAAACATAATATGTATAAAAAGAAAAAGCAATTCGTCCATGAAACTGTAATTCTAGAGCTCAAAAATTGGCAGTGTCCAAACACCCCAATTTTTAAAAAAATACTTGAGGGGAAAGTAATTAAGCTATTTAAAGTTTAATTCTACTTAGAACTTAGTTGGCATTATTGGAAACATCTTCATTCAGCTTGTATCTGTGACTTTTGTAGTGTTTTAACCGGGATCATAGCTGTTCGGTGCATAAGATTAATGGTTATTAAATAATCTACGTGTTTTTAATAATTGAACACTAAAACATGAATTCAAGGTACTTCACTGTGCCTGTGAGAATTTTAAATTAGTTTGTATGATTGAATTATTGGGGGGCGAGGAAGAAGGGAAGAGAGAGAGGAGTATTTTAAGTGTTTGTATGCAATTTGAGATATAATTAGTGGCTGTTGACTTAGATGTTTTTAGAAGTCCTATAGGCCTTTTCTGTGTCAGTGTCATCTCAGTATGTCAGCAACATATTCTTTGCAAAACATACCATTTAGTTAAGATGTTAAATAATGAAAAATGTCAGTAACTACAATTAAGCATAGTCTTGTTTCAAATCAGCATTTTTATTTGCTTCTGTTCTTTGAAAATTTGAGTTGTCCTGATTTTTTTGCTCATATTCGATATACTAGTTACTAGCATAAAAATTCATTGCTTAGATTTTTTTGTTTTGTTGAGCATTCCAAATTAAAGCAAATTAATGACTAGTTCATAAAGGTGGGTTGTTTTCTAGAGAATTCCAATGATAATAGGCCACACCCATACAGATTGAGTTACGTAATTGCATTAAATGAGGTAGATCATGAAGAAAACCAGTGGGGTGGTTTTTTAGGAACTTTTGTAAACAGAAGTAAGGGAAGGAGAAATTTTTTGTCAGATTTGTTTCACAACATTCTCTTGATGGATCATTTTGTTTATGTATTGAAAGGACTTCTCTTTCCTTGAATGTCTTTCTTATATGAAAACAGTTGTTAATAGTATTTTAAGAAGAAAAGAGTAATACAACACATGTTCAGGGCTGAGAAGGGGAAATTAACAGGGTTTGAATAGATTACTTGACACAAGTAAATTTTATTTGGTCAGTGTTAGAATTACTACTTGTTCATCATGGAAGATGTTTATATTTGTGCAGTGTATTTCTCTAAGCCTGTTCTTTATGTTAATGTCAGAGACCTAATTAAAGGAAAAATACCATATCATTTGCTATTGATATAAATTATTAGTGAAACATTTGATTAAAGCTTCATGGTTCTGTAAACCAAAACATATTTGTTAATTAAATGAAAACATTCAACACGGCCGGGCGTGATGGCTCACGCCTGTAATCCTAGCATTCTGGGATGCCGAGACGGGTGGATCCTTTGAGCTCAGGAGTTTGAAACCAGCCTGAACAAGAGCGAGACCCCGTCTCTACTAAAAAAGAGAAAGAAACTAGCTGGACAACTAAAAATATATATATAAAATTAGCTGGGCATGGTGGCGCATGCCTGTAGTCCCAGCTATTCGGGAGGCTGAGGCGGCAGCAGGATTGCTTGAGCCCAGGAGTTTGAGGTTGCTGTGAGCTAGGCTGACGCCATGGCACTCTAGCCCGGGAAACAGAGTGAGACTCTGTCTCAAAAAAAAAAAAAAAAGAATTCAACAAAATTCAAACAGTGTCAATCTTTATAAAAATCTTAAACAGATTGTTTTTCTGTATTAAAATTAGTGTTCACAATAGGAATTTGTTTTGCATTGCTATATGGATTCTTTGTGTTTGGTATGTTTGGTGCTGTCTTATACGACCAAGTTTTCTCTTTATATTAATTTGAAAACTTGATTAATTTGAATACTATTTACTTTTTACTTAGCTATGTGATTCTGTTAACACATTTGATTTGCCTTTTATGTCAAGATAATGAGGAAACTAAATTAGTAACTGGCATCAATAATGCGATGGCGACTCTGACGCCACTTGGTGCAGTGTACGCTTTTATTAGTATTTTCTGTTGGAATGGTAAAAATTTCAAAATACCTGCTGTAGGAATACTCTAATTTCCATTTTCTCCAGTAATATAATACTTTATATTATATAGTATTGGCTTTGGAATATTGGCGTGGAATTGGCTTTGGAATCAGATAGATATGAGCCCTAGCATTAGATCGTTTACTTATTATTTAGGTTTGGGCCAGATTTCTTAATCTCCGAGTGAATTTCCTCATCTGTGAGATGAGGATGATCATAAAAATCAATGAAAAAAGCACTCTTAGGGTTAAATTGTCTACTGCATGAAATTTTTGATCATGTCATCATGTTTAATAAATGTCAGCTAATTATGTTATTCAGATAGAATAAGTGAAGGAGATTGTAGTTGAAGATTTATTAAAAGGCAAACAAAACGGGGCGGTGTGGAGGGAGGTATTTCTAGCTGGTAGACCAAAGCATGAAGTAGTTAATATAGTGATTGAATCAGAAACTTTATTTATGTAGAAGGTAGCTCTATGGAGAGTATAGTGAAAGACAGAAGAGGGTGAGGAATTGAAGTGTCAGCTCTGAATTATCCATGTGGCCAATTTACTTTACGTGACATTATTTTAATTCTAATTTGTCTTCCCAAGAATTGGGCCACTTCTCTTCCACCACTGGTTTTGTATTTAAACAACAAACTAATTCTTATATTCATAGGTATGGGGACAGATTGGATAACAAGATAATAAAGTGGTATTTAAGGTCAGTTATTGCTAGGTTACAGTTATTTGTGAGGATAGAGGGAAATAATGATGTGAAAATCCAAAACTTATATTTGCCTTCAGGTGATCTGGACTTAAATTGGAATATGAGAAGACTTGTTTAGGTGAGCTTGAGCTAATAAGCACATTCAACTTACAGAAGGAAATCACTGCAGTCATTTGTTTTCTAATTCTTTTAAATGGATGTTAAAAGATCTTTCATCAGTATATAAATTTTCTCTTTAAAAGTATAAGCAATTTCGGTCTTTTTCATCTAGTTCACAATTGACAAAGTAGACACTGGATAATGTTTGAATTAAAGAGCATGACTACGAGGAAAGTTTGTTCTAGGTGAATTTGTGGAGAATAATCTATGATGAACCAATTTATAAATAATATAAAATGGATATAAGTGACTCTAAGTTTGCCTTTTAGTACCACCATCACTCCTTCCATTACTTGTAGGTAATTATTACCTTTAAGAACACTTTCTTTTTCTTAAATGGGCAGGTTTATGTAGTTTATTCAGGTTAGTTATTCAGCATATAGATTGATTTTTATCATGTTTGTCTTATAGTTTTTCTCATTTTTCTTACTCATATGAGTCAACCCAAAATTCTTGCAAAAGGCCACTTTTAATTTTAATTGTAATTGGAAGCCTATATTGGAGATAGTATGACATTTGTGTATTTTTTCCCTAGTCATTATTTTTTAAGGGACAGGGTCTCAGATTTGTTGCCCTAGGCTGGAGAGCAGTGGCACAATAGCTTATAACTTCTGGGCTCAAGCGATTCTCTTTCTTCGGCCTCCCACGTAGCTGGGACTACAAATGTGTGCCACCATGACCAGCTAATATTTGATTTTTTTTGTAGAGATAAGGTCTTGCTATATTGCCCAGGCTGACCTCAAACTCCTGGCCTCAAGCGATCCTCCGGCCTCGGCCTTCCAAAGTTCTTGTAATTATTTAAATATAAAACATTTCGCAGTAACTCTGAGACAAGTACTATTGTTTTCCATTGTATAGATGAGAGATTAAGTAACTTGTAGTAAGGTTAGAGCTAGTATTCAAATTCTGATAAATCTGGTACAAAAGCACATATTCTTAGCCTCTGTTCTATAATATTTAAATATGAATGCTTAATAAGCACAATAACTGTGTGTCTGTTTCTTTTCCCTCGCAATCCCTGCCATCTTCCTTCATGTTCCTTTGTCATCTCTTATTTTGCTACCTACTGTTATGTTTTTTTTCTTAGGTGGCTTCATTTTTCTTGTTTTTGGACTATCCCATCATTCTTTTTTTTTTTTTTTTTTTTTTTTTTGAGACAGGGTCTCACTGTGTTGCCCAGGCTAGAGTGAGTGCCGTGGCATCAGCCTAGCTCACAGCAACCTCAAACTCCTGGGCTCAAGCGATCCTCCTGCCTCAGCCTCCCGAGTAGCTGGGACTACAGGCATGTGCCACCATGCCCGGCTAATTTTT
>CAUYRB010050783.1:0-11823 GCA_963574695.1 Propithecus perrieri | reverse complement strand
CCCCCCCCCCCCCCCCCCCCCCCCCCCCCCCCCCCCCCCCCCCCCCCCCCCCCCCCCCCGCCGGTGCACTCCTTCTCTCCTTCCTCACTGCTCTCCCTGCTTCCCCTCTACCCTCTGCCCTGCAGCCAGAGTGAGCTTTCTAAGGAGCAAATGACAGCCCTACCTCTCCCTTGTTTACAAAAATCATACAGATGATACATTCTGGCAGTCAAAAAATCCAAGAGTGTGAAAAGATTTGTAACAAAATCTTCCTCCTGTTGTTCTCTGCCATCCACCTAGACCCCTCTCAACAGGTAACCACTGTTTTAGTTTTTCTCGTGTTTTCTTCAGAGTTCTTTATGCATGTGCAAACAAAAATGAGTCCATATTCTCACTTGCCCATTTTTTTACACACCGTCTTGCAACCTTTTTCTCCCCATTTAATATATCTTGGTGCTCTTTCCACATCAGCACATAGAGCACTTCCTCATTTATTTTTTGCAGTTGCAGAGAATCCTCCTGTCTGAACGGACTGACCATAATTCATTTCGTCTGTCCCTGTGCTGATGGAGGTTTCGGGGTTCGCAGCCCCTTGCCGTAGCTCACAAGTCTCCAGTGAGTAACTTCCACGCTCGGCCGGCATGAGTTCATCTGCAGGACAAATTCTCAGAAGTGGGATTGTTGAGTCAAAAGGATCATGCGATTGTGATTTTGACAGTTCCTGCCAAATTACCCTCCGCTGCGGCTGAAGCAGTTTGCACTCCGCCAGCAATGACGGCGCAGGACAGCCGATTCCGTGCTGGGCCACAGTGCGCTATCAAGCTTTTAGATCCTTACCGATTGCACAGGCATAACAGGTCTCCTGCTTTTAAAACACTTCATTGTATTCCATCGCCTTCAAGATAAAGTTAAGCTGCCTTGGCGTTGTGGGGGTGGGCACAGCCCTGTCCTTTCTCAGGGTCATTATCAGTGAGGGAGGTGGACGTGCACACAGCTCCCGTTCTGGGCGTGGAACAGGCGAAGGCGCTGCCTCCGAGGAACGCTGCTGAGAGTCCCGAGAACGCCTGGGTAGGCTGGGCAAGGCAGGCACTCCTTAAAGCCTGGCTTTTGTGACAGCTCCTGGTCCCCAAGGGAAGGGGAGAGAGCAGCAGGGCCTCAGGGAACCTTGGCAGGTGATGGGGGTGCCCCTCCCCTCTGCCCCTCCTCCATGCCAAACTCTGCCACCTTGGTACGCTAAACCCTGTACCGAAGACCCCAGGCTACTGCTGCACCAGAGCTGACGAAGGGCATCTCATCAGCACCAGCAAAGTCATCAAGACTGTGAGCTGCGCCTCAGCGGCAAAGGAAGGTCAAGGTCCTTTTCATGGGAGTTGGTGCCTCTGGGACCCCGTGGCGCCAGCATTCACAAACAAGATGAAGGGGGTTTATCTGCAGGCAAGCAGGCGGGCAGTTGTGTGGCCTGAGTTCTCTGAAACTCCCAAATGGTCACCCGTATCCTTCCCCCAGCTTTGCCCCAGCCCTGCCCTGGGAGGGAGACAGATCAGTCACCATGCAGGGCCTCATGGGACAAGATGGTACAGATCTGAAGTCGAGGATGCCACCCACAGAGGTGAGCCTGGCCAGAGGCCGGAGGGAGCAAGACCTTGGTCAGAAGCCGCCTGGCAGCGTGCTGTGTGCGCTTCCCTGCCCCTCTGGGCCTCAGTGTGCTTATCTGCGAAATGGGAACCCCGCTCACCAGAGAGTCAGGAGGGTCACGTCAGAGTTGTACAGATGTGGGAGCCCTGGCCACCCTGGGGGTAGGTGACAGTGACACAGCCTGGCCCCCTCCAACCCTGACATGCTGGCCCAACACCCCACAAAACCCTGGAAAGAGAGGCAGGCCCAGGGAAGGGAAGAGGAGCTGTTCTTTCAAAGCAGGGAAGTGGGCTTGGAGAGGGTTTCTTTACAAATGGGCATTATTTGGAGTGTATGCAAATGATATGCAAATAATCCCACCTCCACATTAAAATTAGGTTATTGGGAAGGTCTTGGGACAAGGACTTGCAGATGGAGGTCCTCTTTCTAAGCACTTCTGGGACGTCCTGTCAACTTGTCAGCCCCCTCCCCTTCCTCACCCCCTCACCCTGGCCACATCCCATAAGCCTGCCCCGGTCCTTGGGAAGAGGACTGTCCCTGCAGATGTGGCCTTGCCCACGTGGGGGCTGCCAGAGGGTCCCGGGCCAGAGCCCCGCGGAGCCCCTGATCTGCCCCTTCGGGCTGTGTGCTGCGGGGCGTGAGCTCGCCTCCGACACAGCACTCGCGGCTGGGCCTGGGGGCACAGGCTTCACAGAGGGCCGACGGGAAAATGCGTAAGTATGAATTACCATCAGACACAGGGTTTCTCTGCGGATTTTCCAAGAACGCCTTGACGTGACCACCAACCCCGTGCGTCCCTGCAGCTGTCGTCAAGCTTTGTTCCAACCGTCATGAGAGGCTGTGTGCCTTAGTGGCTGAGGACACCCGGGGACAGGCCGGCTGGCTCACTAACTGCATGGCAGG
Source organism: Propithecus perrieri (assembly GCA_963574695.1). Classification (NCBI taxonomy): domain Eukaryota; kingdom Metazoa; phylum Chordata; class Mammalia; order Primates; family Indriidae; genus Propithecus; species Propithecus perrieri. The sequence goes on along the minus strand of CAUYRB010050783.1, from coordinate 9,306 downwards.
CAAGTCAATCTCTCGGGTCCCTGCTGCCCGTGTGTGAACAGGGGTGCTGGCACCTGCCGCCCAAGGGTGACAAATGAGCTGAGATATGCCGAGCCGTGCTGGGGGACGGACTGTGTCCCTGGTACCTGTGAACGTGAACTTATTTGGAAACAGGGTTTCTGCAGGTGATCAAGTTAAGACGCTCAGGGTGGGGCCTAATCCAATGACTGGCGTCCCTCGTGTGACGGAAGATGACACAGACAAAGAGAAAAGGTGGCCATGTGAAGACAGGCGGAGGCTGGTGTGCTGCACCCACATGCCGGGGACACCAGGTCTGTGTGCTGGCAGCCAGCAGACGCTATAGGAGAAAAACCTGGGGCAGACCCTCCTTCAGAGCCTGCAGGAGGAACCCACCCTGCCAACACCTTGAACTTCCAGCCTCTTGAACTGCGTGGGAATAAGCTTGTTGAAGTTTTAACAAAGTTTAGAAGCTTCAACAGCGTGTGGCACTTTGTCATGGCAGCCCCGGGACACTAACACAGACCTTGAGAAGAGCGCCCAGCACAGTCAGTGCTGTCAGCTGGTGTCATTAACTGTCTGATGTCCTCCTTCACCCTGATGGTGGGCCCAAAGGGCTGATACTCCCTTGACAGGGACTGGGCAGGGGACAAGTGACACCCATCTGTCTTTCACCCCCAGCCCCCAGTTGATATTTACAGACGACCAGCTAAGTGGCCCAGAGACCACCCTTGATTTCTTTCCCGCCCTCAGGGATAGTTCCAGCTCGGTCTGTGTCCAGCTCCATAAAGCCCAGGGGGCAATGTCCGTCCCCAAGGAGAAAGGTCTGTGCCTAGCACAATGCCAGGCATCTCAGAGGTGCTCAAAATGTCCCAACTGTGCAGCCAGAGGAGCCCATCAAGGAAAGAAGCATCTTTTGAGCCCTGCCTCCCAGGGGAGGCCCCCAGCCTCACTCCGGGCTCCCAGAACACCTGTGACCTCGTTCCCAGGAAGGTCAGGCATCCTCTCGCCCATGCCCATCTCCTTCCAAAGCCAGCCCCACCCTTTGTGCTGAGTTCCAGCTGGGCAGCTTGTAAGTAATTGCTTCAACTTTAGGAATACAACAGGGCCAGCAGTGTTTCAAATTCACGTGTTAGCAGCAGTGGTCTGTGGTTTCATTTCTCTTTAAAAGGAACCCTCTGCCACAAGCAGGCTACAGGCACGAACAGCTCCTCCCCACAGGGGCCACCCCCGAAACCATCTCTCTCAGAGTTGGGTGGGGGAGATGGGGGCTTGGATCTGTGAGGAGAGCTCTGCTGGGCCCCACAGCCCCCAGGGAGGGCCTCAGAGGGGCTCCTGGAGGCTGGCGCCGGGGGTAGGACATGCAGAAGCCCAAGCCCAGTCCCTCTGTCCTCTCTGCCAGGAGTGAAAGGCCTGGGGAGGGCCACTGGGCCACTCAGCACTGGCCTCTGTCAAGCTGAAGGGAGCGAAGGAGGGGCAGGGGGTGAGGGCCTGCACAGAATCCACTGTGCTCTTCCGGCAAGGCCCCCAAGCGCATGAGGCTCGGGAGACAGCGCTGGCTCTGCCACCAACCCAGCTACAGGGCACTTTGCCTCTTGGTGCCTCAATCTTCACATCTGTAGAATGGGGGCCTGTGACACCCAGACCAGAAGGTTGTGAGCACTGAGGCAGTGTGGCAGGGAGACCCCCCCCACAAAAGCCACCTGGCCTTCGTGGTGACCAGCACAGGAAGAGGGGAGGTCTCTTCAGGGGGACACACAGGGCTGTGGCTCCACCTCCCAGCTCTGGCTCCGTGGTGGGGGGAAGGCAGTGCGGTCCCCACAGCGTGGGAGTGGACTGCAGGGTGCCTTGGGCCCAGGCCTGGGAACATGGCTAGTTGGAGCCGAGCTGGAGAACAGCACCCCTGCGGTAAAGAGGGGCGTCCTGTCCCCCACCCTAGGCCAAAGGTGCGTGAGTCAGGGGCCAGGCCCAGCTATAGGGCGGCCCCAGCGGTTAGCGGGATCTTATAGCCGCTCCGGAGCAGCACGAGGCTGGCGCCCAGCCCCAGGGCCCCGGCCAGTAGCACTGCGCCCAGGGCCTTGAGGAAGGAAGTCCTGGTCCGCGTGAAGGAGCCGGGCCCCATGGTGCCGAGCAGCGCGGTGCTGACGGTGAGCGTGTAGACGATGGACACTCCCGTGTTGAGCGCCACGATCTTGCCGAACTTGGCGAATGGGGCGATGATGCAGAAGAACAGTGGCACCGTGGCGATGACCGTGGTGAGTGCGCTGGACACGATGGCCACGCCCACATGTCGCACGGCCTCCAGGGTGCGCCACTGGCGCTGTGCTCTAGCATCCTGGGTAGAGAGAGAGCCAGTGCTGGGGACCCTCGGGGCTGGGGAGCATGTGGCGCCCCCCCGTAGCACATGGCGCATGTTGCTATGGTGACGGGACACGGTAGGTCTTCCTAAACGGGGGCCCTGGTGGGAACTGCTTTCTTTCCACCAAAGGCAGTTACAGGTATAACTGACTTGACTTCCACACATTTGTGAAAGTTTTCACGCAGACACAATTCTAAACTAAGGAAAGCCCTTTGCCGGCCAGCGAGTTCATGGACATGTCCTCACCAAGCCACAGGGGGCTGGAGGGTCACGGCTGGACCCCGGGAAAGGTGAAGCACGAAGGGCCTTGGACATCCTCTTCTGGCCCAGTCCCCTCACCGCTCACGTGGGGAGACTGAGGCTGGGGGGCGAGGACCTACCTAGCTGGAATCTGAGTCCCTGGGGCTTGCGGATCAGCCTTGGGAACCCAGTTCCCAGAACACAGCCTGCTGGGGGGTCTAGTACTGGGGGTGTCCAGCTGTCCTTGGCGGTCCCCCAGCTGTGCTGAGGTGGAGGATCTGCTGGGGGGCGGGGGGCAAGGCAGGCAGGTGCTCACCTCAGCCTGGTGGGGAGGCAGGTTCTCTCCGGCCAGCAGGTAGCCCTCGACCAGGTGGACACAGTAATCCACGGAGGAGCCCACGAGGATGGACAAGGAGATGGCTTCCACGGCGCCCATCTCCCAGCCGCTCCAGTACATGATGGTCACCACGAGGCAGACGATGCCTGCAAGACAGTTGGTGGCGAAGGCGGCTTGGACGCCCCCTTCACCGCAGCACAGCCCTGGAGGGCCCCTGTAGAGCGGGGAGGTCGAGTCCAACCCCATCCCGAGTGACAGGAGGGAGGGGGAGAGCCAGGTTTAGAGATTGTCGGGGCCCCAGGGAGGGGACAGGTGCAGCAACATGTCACTGAGCTGAAAGCTGCCTCCTAGGGACACCAGCGCTGCCTGGGGAGCACAGACTGTGGGGGAGACGGTCCCATGAGCCACTGTCACAGATGGCTCTGGGAAGACGTTCTTTTTGCCTGGGGTGGGGGTGGCCAGGAAGCCTCCACTGAGGAGATTTGACAGTCAAGGGTTCACTGAAATTTGCTAGCTTGGGGCCACCAGGGATACCCCTGCCTGCTCCTGCCCCTACCGGCCTGGCGCCCGTCGACCCCTCACTCACGTACCCAAGATGCTTAGGAGCACGGGCAGCAGGAGCAGGATGTGGGTGGTGAACACGGCCACCGCGGCCACGCAGATGAGCAGGGACAGCGCCAGCCCGTGCAGGGCGCTCTGCACCCCTGCAAGGCAAGAGGGGCTCAGCGGGGCTGCACGGTGGGCAGTCACAGCCAGCCACTCTATGTGGGCCCCTGACCCTCTGGGCCCCCATGTCTTCATCTGCAAAGTGGGGTGACCCCAGGACCTACCCCAGGCCTGTTCAGCATTTAAGAGCTGACACAGGGCAGGCCCTCAGTGTGAGGCCTGGAGCCTAGAAAGGGCCCGTCACTGACAGCTGCCGTCATGGTCGTGACGGCTACCTTTTAGGGACCAAAGTCAAGATCAGAGAATGTGGCCCGGCGCCCGTGAGCAGGAGGAGACCCAAACTGGGGTCTCTGATCAGCATCCTGGCCACCATGTCATCCTGGCTTCCAGGGTTCTTGGCCAGGACTGAGAAGATGACAAGAGTGTGACTCAGAAAGGCCACGAACGCCCTCCCTGCCCCAGATGCCCTGTGCCTCAGCCCCTGGGGGCCCGGGTGGGGGCAGGGCTGCGCGTGCCTACGATCTCCATGAAGATCTGCTTCCAGTGCTCGCAGGTCTGGAAGCCTCTGCGCAGCGCCGAGCCCTCGGGGAAGGTCTGCAGCTGCTGCTGGAGGAAGCGCTCCCAGCGCAGGTAGTCTGAGTAGGTCTGGAAGGAGGACTTCCCCTTGTACGTGGTCTGCGGGGACACGAGCTGGTGAGGCAGGCGGGGACTGTGGCCTGCTCACCCTTCCCGGGGCGTGGCTAGTCCGCTCTGTGGCCACCAGCGGAGTGTGCTGTGTGTGGCGGGGGTGCGAACGATGACCCAATCGAAAACAAGTTCCCAGCAGGCTCTGGAGGCATCACGTGATCGTTACAGCAGCAGGTTCAGATGCAGCCAAAGTCCCTGTCCCTTTCCACCAGAACTACGTTCATCTCCCAGAACCCCCCACGCTCTCATGTCGCGCCCTCTGCGGCACAGCCAGCCTATATGCATCCTTCAAGGCTTGCTGAGGTTCCCCCCCAGGAAGCCCTCCTTGGTGCCCCAAGCCCTCGGTGCTTCCCCGTCATAGCCCATCGCTGCCTGGCAGCCTGCCTGACCCTGCTGGGACTCTGAGTCCGCGAGGGCAGCAGCAGCCTGTGTGGTTCAGCGTCCAGCCCTGAGGATGTTCACAGGACATGAATGATCAATGAGAGAAACGGGCACTCACTCAGCTCTGGAACCGTCTTATGTTACCTCACTGGCCCAGCTCTGCTCTCACCGAGCACACACCAGTGTACAGAGCGTCCGTGTGCGCGTGTGTCTGCGTGTCAGTGGGTCAGCTTGGAAGTGGGCACCCTGTGGACGAGCCTGAACAGGGACTGCGCTCCTCTCTGAAACTGGGGCTTCGGCTTGCAAGAGGAAGAACGTTCTGGATGTGCCACAACACAGATGAACTGTGACGTCATGCTAAGTACAATGAGCCAGTCACAAAAGGGCAAATACCGTATGGTTCCACTCACAGGACGTCCCTAGAGGTGTCAGATTCACAGAGAAAGTAGAATGGCGGGTGCCAGGGGCTGGCGGGAGGGGAGGTAGTGTTGTTTTTTTTTTATTTTTTTATTTTATTTTATTTTATTTTATTTTATTTTTTTGAGACAGAGTCTCATTGTGTTGCCCAGGCTAGAGTGCCGTGGCGTCATCCTCGCTCACAGCAACCTTAAACTCCTGGGCTCAAGTGATCCTTCTGCCTCAGCCTCCCGAGTAGCTGGGACTACAGGCATGCGCCACCATGCCCGGCTAATTTTTTCTATATATTTTTAGTTGTCCGATTAATTTCTTTCTATTTTTAGTAGAGACGGGATCTCGTTCTTGCTCAGGCTGGTTTTGAACTCCTGAGCTCAAAGAATCCGCCCGCCTCGGTCTCCCAGAGTGCTAGGATTACAGGCGTGAGCCACCGCGCCCGGCCAGTCAGTAGAGCTTTGATAGAAGTACCATCACTCTTTAGCTACCGCCATCTTTCCCTTCCTGAGATCATACAATGCGGGGCTTTGTAGGTGATAGAAAAGATTTTCGACTCCAGTTAAAGAGCAGTGGAAGTTAGTAAAAAGTTACAAGTAGGGAAATAATGTGATCAGATTTCTATTGTGGATTATTTTTCCGGCCTCAAAGGAGAAATTGGAGGGGACAAGAATGATGCAAGGAGATCAGTAAGTAGGCTGTTACATTTACCCATTCCCTGTTGAGATTTTCTCCTAAACTTTCGAATTCAGAACAATGTTTCCATGAACATCCTGTGTGCACTATATCTGTATATTTGTTGATTTTCTTTGGAATAATTCTTTGCAGTTGAATTGCTGTTTCATAGAATATGCACGTTTACATTTTTGATACAAATGAGTTTTAAATTTTTACGTGGTTGAACACAGGAATTTTTGGAATGCCTGGTGTATGGCGTATCCTGTTTCGGAACACTTGAAATGGAAAATGTTCTTCCAACAGAGGCTTTTCTCTGTAGCAGATATTCTTGAACCTGACCCCGATGACACTTACCATTTGAAGGGATTCTTAACTATGATGAGTTGTGGGGATTAAGGTGTCCTTAAAAGTGTTTTAGGCAAACAGTGCACAAAGCCCAAATTTATTCAGATATTTACTGAACTGATTGTTGAAGAAGCTTCCATGAATAATAAAAGCAGATTAACAAAATGGAGTCACCTCCAAAGATAAAATGGGAAAAGTTCTAGTAGAGCACCTCTCGCCTGTTGCTTTCCAGCAATTAATTTCAGATTCTTTGTTCATTATTGTTTTTCATTTCTGATTCCCTAAAGATGAACACAACCTAGTAAAAGTCACAGAGCTGGTAGATGCTGTGTATGGGCCGTACAAACTCTACCAGCTGAAGTATGGGGACATGGAGAAGAACAACCTCCTCATCGAGATCAGCGCTGTGCCTTTGGTAATGTCACAATCCGGCCTATCGCCGTTTAGGAAGCATTCTGTTTGCCAGGCTCTACGAAGTCTGGCAGAGGGTTGAGGGTGGGATCGGGTATGCAAAAAAACAGGCTTTATGTGCTTATGGTCTCTTGCAGTCCAAATTAAAATGGGGCCACAGATATGCTACCAATTTTCTATTTAAAATCCTCAATAAAGATTTACTAAAATGCGAGGCTTACATCTTTTGGAGGTAAGTCGATTATCTCCCTGATTTGGTAATTTCTTATTAAGGTGTTGTTTTGTTTAAGGAAGATATGCAAATGGGCACAGGAGCTTAGCATTCATGGTCAATGCTATAGGTGCAGGTTCACTGTGTGGGCATCAGGGTTGAAATCAAGGCCATTTCCATTGCAGATATTTGGTTTTCAAGTCATAAAGTTGTCTAGCATGAGGTGAGCTGACATTTAAGAATTGATCTCACAGTAGTTCAGATCTCCTGCCTCTTGCCATTTTCCTGTTTTCTAGGGATGTACCTAGAAGTCTGTTATGCTTCAGTTCCATTCTTGCCCCTGAAGGAAGCATTTTCCTTTTCCTACATTCTTTTAGGGTGTCTGATACAGAGAACTTGAATCCTACCTTGAGAGCAAGAGGGAGAGATGCCATCTATTTTTTTTTTTTTTTTTTTTTTAGACAGGTCTCGCTCTGTCTCCCTGGCTAGAGTGCTGTGTCATCATCATAGCTCACAGCAACCTCAAACTCCTGGGCTCAAATGAGTCTCCTGCCTCAGCCTCCTGAGTAGCTGGGACTCCAGGCGCATGCCAGAACGCCTGGCCGATTTTTCTATTTGGTATAGAAATGGGGTCTCGCTCTTGCTCAGGCTGGTCTTGAGCTCCTGGCCTCAAGTGATCCTCCCACCCTGGCCTCCCAAAGTGCTAGTATTACAGGGATGAGCCACCACACCCGGTCTGAGATGCCATCTTAATAATCACAGAAAAATAAGAAAGAAATGAAAAATACTAGAACAAACTACACATTTGATCATGCTTTTTTGCCAGGAGTTAGTTAATTTCTGTGATCTCACTGACCACCTACACTGTTCTCCCCTGGCTCAATCTCTAAAAGATCTGTTACAATTTGGGACTATATTTCTGATATCCTTATTAAGTGATTTTACCACAGATGAGAGGGCTTAGAAGTTTCCCTTTATCCTAATGTCGTCTATTCAGATAGTCTCGAGTCTGATGCGCTTCTGTTTGTCTGTATTTGCTGACCAGGAGCATGGGGAAGTGATTGACTGTGTGCAGGAGCTGAGCCACTCTGTGAAAAAGCTGTTTGGTCTGGCGTCTGCAGCTGTTGACAGATGTGCCAGATTCACCAATGGCCTGGGAACCTGTGGCCTGCTGGAAGCTCTGAAATCCCTCTTTGCCAAGTAAGGCCGGGGGGTCTGGAGACAGGGCTGGCCACATTGGAGGAAAGTATCTGTCCCAATTAAAAATGCATATATTACATGTTCCTGGTCTGAATCCTGTAGAAACACTTGCACCTGAGCCCAAGAAGATGTTCTTAAGGATGTTCATTGCAGCATTGTTTATATTAGTGGAACATTTCAAGAAACCTAAATGTCCATCCATTAGGCAATGGCTGCAGTAGTTAAAGTATGTTTAAAAACAACCTTAAACAAATTAAATTTAACAAAGTTTATTTTAGCAAGTAAAAGGTTCTAGAACTGGGCTGCATTCTGGACGAAAGATGGTTCAAAATGCCCCCACCTTCGACCTGGTGAGCTCTATTTATAACCAGGAAACAGGAAATGACATACAAAGATTACCTGATTGGTGCAGTTTGGTGTTGCCCTATTTAGGCATAATTTGGCAGCTTTTAGGCTGGAATTGGCTGAGGGTTTGGCTGCTATGATTGGCTAAGACTTAATTGGTTACAAGGGTATCCTCTTAGGTTAAGTTACAACTTGTTTACACATCAAGCTAGAGTACAGTTCACTATGTATGGAGGTTGCTTTGGGCCAAACTTTATCATCCAAGTACGGAGACGTGTTTAGGCCAAATTTAACTCAATTTAACAAGTATTAATCACATCTATACGTATCAGCATGGATAGATCTCAAAAATGTATTGTTGAGTGGAAATAAAAGCAAGTTGCAGAGTAATATAGGGTATACTCATTTTATAAATGAGGAAGTTAAAAAAAATAGGGTATATTTTCTATAGTAGGATTAAGCAAACTTTTTCTGCAAAAGGCCAAATAGTAAGTACTTTAGGCTTTGTGGGCCTTATGGTCTCTTTTGCAATGGACACTTTTGTAGCACTCTGCCTTTGTAGCATGAAAACAGCCATAGACAAAACATAAACAAACGAGCGTGGCTGTGTTCCAATAAAACTTTATTTACAAAAAAACCTAGGAATGTCAACCCCTGTTCTAGGTCTTTTCTTATGCTTTAAAATGCATTATATATTCCTACAGAATGGCAGGGGTCAAACTACAGCTCATAAGTTAAATCTGGCCTGCCAGAGAAGTTTTGCTGTGGGATGGTGGTATAGGAAGATACAGGGTCTTTTATATTATAGGAGATGCTAGATCTTATTTGTTAGCTGATAGGAATAGTCCAGTAAGCAGAGAGAGAATATGGGAAGGAAAAGTTAGATAATTGAAGGAATTAAGTCCTTGTGTAACCAAGAAGGGAGAAATGTTTTTCACTCATTCAATTTAATTGAAAATAAAAATTTCAATTTAATTGTAAATAAAGTTTTATTTTTCACAGCTATGCCCATTCACTTATCTATGCCTGTAACTCCTTCCT
>CAUYRB010050782.1:0-11975 GCA_963574695.1 Propithecus perrieri | reverse complement strand
TCTGTCTTCTTTAGAAAAGTTTCTGTTCAGTTCCTTTGCCCATTTATTGATGGGGTTGATTTTTTCTTGTTGATTTTTTTGAGTTCTAGATAGATTCTGGTTATCAGCCCTTTATCAGATGTGTAGAGAGCAAATATTTTCTCCCATTCTGTGGGCTGTCTATTTGCTCTAATGATAGTTTCTTTGGCAGTGCAGAAGCTTTTTAATTTGATTAGATCCCATTTATTTATTTTTGTTGCTGTGGCGATTACTTTGGGGTTCTTCTTCAAGAATTTGTTGCCTAGGCCGATGTCTGAAAGGGTCTTCCCACCATCTTCTTTTAGAATTCTTAAGGTTTCATGTCTTAGGTTTAAGTCTGTTATCCATCTTGAATTGATTTTTGTGAGAGGTGAGAGGTGGGGATCCAGTTTCAGTCTTCTGCATGTAGCTATCCAGTTTTCCCAGCACCATTTATTGAAAAGAGATTCTTTTCCCCGGTGTATATTTTTGTCAGCTTTGTCAAAGATTACATTACCATATGCGTATGGTTTCATCTCTGGATTCTCAGTCCTGTTCCAGAGGCCAATGTCTCTGTTCTTGTGCCAGTACCATGATGTTTTAGTTACTATAGCCTGGTAGTACAGCTTGAAGTCTGGTAGACTGATACCTCCCAGTTTGTTCTTTTTACTTAAGATTGCTTTGGCTATACGAGGTCTTTTCTGGTTCCATACAAAGCATAGAATTATTTTTCCAGATCTGTAAAGAATGGTAATGGGATTTTGATAGGGATTGCATTAATTCTGTAGATCACTTTAGGTAGTATGGACATTTTAATGATATTGATTCTGCCAATCCATGAGCAAGGTAGGTTTTTCCATCTGTTTACATCTTCTAGAGTCTCTTTTTTTAGTGTTTCCTAGTTCTCCCTGTATAAGTCTCTCACATGTTTCATTAAATATATTCCTAGATATTTAATTTTCTTTGAGGCTATTGTAAAAGGAATTGCGTTTTTCTTTTGATCTTCGGCTTGACTGTTCTTGGCATATATGAATGCCACAGATTTGTGTATATTGATTTTGTATCCTGAGACTTTGCTGAATTCATTTATCAGTTCTAGGAATCTCTTAGATGAATCCTTGGGGTTTTCTAGATATAATATCATATCATCAGCAAAGAGCGAGAGTTTGATCTCATCTGTCCCCATTTGGACACCCTTAATACCCCTCTCTTACCTGATTGCTATGGCGAGGATTTCAAGCACTATGTTGAATAGAAGCGGAGATAGAGGGCAGCCTTGTCTAATTCCAGTTCTAAGTGGGAATCATTTCAATTTTTCCCCATTCAATATGATATTGGCAGTGGGTTTGTCACAAATGGACTTGATAATTTTAATGAATGAGCCGTCTATGCCTATTTTGTTGAGAGTTTTCATCATAAAGGTGTGTTGGACTTTGTCAAATGCTTTTTTGGCATCTATTGAAAGAATCATGTGGTCTTTGTTCTTGCTTTTATTTATGTGGCGAATTGCATTTATGGATTTGTGTATGTTAAACCAGCCTTGCATCCCTGGAATAAAGCCCACCTGGTCATGGCGAATTATTTTTTTGATATGCTGCTGAATTCTATTTGCTAAAATTTTGTTGAGGATTTTTGCATCTATATTCATGAGGGATATTGGTCTGTAGTTTTCTTTTTTTGTTGTGTTCCTTCCTGGCTTTCGTATCAAGGTGATATTGGCTTTGTAGAATGAGTTAGGAAGGATACCATCTTTCTCGATATTGTGGAATAATTTCTGTAGTGTAGGTGTGAGTTCTTCTTTGAATGTTTGGTAAAACTCTGAAGTGTAGCCATCTGGTCCGGGACTTTCACGTTTTGGGACGTTTTTATTAGCTGCTCCAATTTATGAGCTTGAGATTGGTCTATTCCAATATTCTGTTATACTATTCAGCTTTAAGAAAAATGGTGAACTCGGACTTGGGGGGGAGTGGGGAGGCAAGGGCAACATACATAACCTAAACATCTCTACCACCATAATATGCTGAAATAAAGAAAAAAAGAAACAATGGTGATATAGCACCTCTTGTATTCTCCTGGATAGAGCTGGAATGCATTCTACTAAGTGAAGTATCCCAAGAATGGAAAAACAAGCACCATATGTACTCACCATCAAATTGGTATTAACTGATCAACCCATAAGTGCACATATAAGAATAACATTTATTGGATGTCGGACAGGGGGAAGGGGGAGGGGGGTGAGGAGGGGATGGGCATATGCATACACAGGGAGTGTGATGTGCACCATCCGGGGGCTGGACACGCTTGACGCGGGGACTTGGGGGGAAATGGGGGGCAAGGGCAACATACGTAACCTAAACATCTATACCCCCATCATATGCTGAAATAAAAATAAAATAAAATGAAATAAAATGTGGTATATGCACACCATAGAGTTCTACTCAGCCACAAAAAACAATGGTGATCTAGCACCTCTCATATTATCCTGGGTAGAGCTGGAGCCCATTCTACTAAGTGAAGTGTCACAAGAATGGAAAAGCAAGCACCGCATGTAGTCACAATCAAATTGGCATTAACTGATCAACACCTATGTGCATACATAGTAATAACATTCATCGGGTGTTGAGCAGATGGGGCAGGGGGGATGGATATATACGCACAGAATGGGTGCAGTGCACCATGTCTGGGGGATGAACACACTTGAAGCTATGACTTGGGTTGGGCAAAGGCAATATATGTAACCTAAACATTTGTACCCCTGTAATATGCTGAAATAAAAAAAATTAAAAAAACCAAATCAAGTTTGGATAAAATTAAAGATTTTTCTTATGAAGACTAGATCAAGCAAGTAGGTCAATCACTCATTAAAAAGAGATACCATTAATTATATTTACATTGTCTGAATTTATAAGCCTGGTCTCTTAGAGGTGATATGTCGCTACTCCTTTGGGCTATTTGAAATCTTCATTTGTCAAAAACAGACGTTTACATCTAAATAGTGCATCTCTGCTAGCAGGACTTTCCAAAATACCCTTTGAACAAAAATAGCTATAGTTTTAGCTACAAACATATAAAAGTATTATGAGATACATATCACTTAAATGAGAGTTAAATGGTTGAAGCTTGTTCCCTTTGAAATGCATAGACAGAGGTGTGCCAACAAGCTTTCACAAGGTTTTTTTTTCTTCAGGTCCAATGTAAAACTTTGTATGCCTATTTCTATGCAGTTTCAAACTGTTTTGATTACTCTAGCATTGTAGTAGGTTTTGAAATTGGGAAATGTGAGCACTTAAACTTCGTTCTTCTTTTTGAACATTGTTTTATGAACTTGGGGTTTCTTGTAATTTGTGTGAATTTTAGGATCAGCCTTTCTACTTCTGGAAAAAAAAACTTTGAATGGGATTTTATTAAATCCTTTCTTCTTTTACTCTTGTAAAACTTTTTGACTTAAAGTTTATTTTGTGTGACATTAGTATAGCTAGCTACCTGAGCTCTCTTTTTGGTTACTACTTGCATTGTCCTTTCTTACCCTTTCACTTTCAGCCTATTTGAGTCTTTGGATCTAAATTATGTCTCTTGCAGACAAATGGAATTGGATCATTTTAGAAATTTATTCTTCCAATCTCAGCCTTTTAATTAGAGTTTAATCCATTTACATTTAAATGTGATAAGGACTTCTGCCCTTTTGACATTTTTTTCTACATGTATACTACGTTTTTCTTCTTCAATTGCACCATGCCAACATAATTCTTCTTTGATTTTTCTAGTGTCCCATTTTGAATCCCTCCTCATTTCCTTTTCTGTATTATATTTTTTTTTGTTTTTTTTTAGGGGTTAACTTGGGGATTTTAGTTAAAATCTTAAATTTTAATAATCTAATTTGAATTGTTGCTTAGTTTCAATAGTATACAAAAATAGTATACAAAATTCCTACCCTGCTCCTGCCTTCCCCTTTATGTTGTTATTGTCATAAATTAAATCTTTATACATTATACACCCATTAACATACATTTATAATTATCTTTATTCATTTGCAATAATACTGGCATTTGTTAATATATTTACTTATATAGTTACACTTGCAAATGTTCTTTATTTCTTCAAGTAGCTTTGAGCTAATGTCAACTGTCATTTATTTCAGCCTGAAGCACTTTCAGTATTTCTTATAAGGTAGCTCTACTAGCAACTCTCTACACTCCTCCCCACTTTTTGTTTTTCTGGGAATATCTTAATTTCTCTTTAATTTTTGGAGAATTATTTTGCCAGATATGGAATTATTGGTTTATAGGTTTTTGCTTTGGGACTTTATCATACTACTTCTTTTGGCCCTTATTTATTCTGATGAGAAATTGGCCGTTAATCTTACTGTAGCTTCCTTGTATATGACAGGTCAATTCTGTCTTGTTGCTTTAAAAATTTTCTTTTTGTCTTTGAACAGATTGATCAGAATGTTTCTTGGTATAGATCTTTTGGAATTTACTCTGCTTGGAGTTTGTTGACCCTCTTAAGTGTGTAGACTCACATCTTTTTCTAGTAAGCCCAATATCTGTGCTTCTTCTGGGATGGTTCTGTTAATATCTTTTTCTCTCTTATGAGTGAGGTATACTTTCTTATTTCTTTGCAAAATTTCGTTGCCTAATTTTTTTAACTGATTAATTTTAGCATTTTCATAGGAACTATATTATTTGTTATGTTTGATCTCTGAAGTGTTTGTGTTCTTTTGTCTTAGTGCTTAGGATATTTTGAATATTATAATGCACTAATTCTGGAAGTCAGATTCTTTTCTATCTTGAGTTTGCTATTGTTGTTTGTTATGTGCTACAGTCATTCATTTGGTTAGTGCCTTTTCCAAACTATTTTTTGTAAATACTGTATTCCTTGTTATGTTTGGTCATGTAAGGCTTTTTTCCATTATCACAGCAGTTGGCCAGTGACCTGACAGAGATTTCTCTAAATGTCTAATGTGGAAGAAAGAAAAAAAGAAAGAACAAAATAAAGAGAGAAAGAGAATTATCATGTCTTTACAGATTGACTGTGAGTTGGGTCAATCCTGTATGCTTAGACAGGCCTTTTACAACTCTAACTTAGCCTTTCTTTCCTGCTTGACATAGCTTAAAGATCAATCAGATGTGAAAGCTATGGTTTCTTAGATCTTTTCTGAGTATTCATCTTATCCTGGGCATGGCTTTCTAGGTTCCCTTGTATATGCAGAAAGTTTCCCAAACTCTTATTCACCCCCTAACCCTCAAAATGTACTCTTCAGCTTTCCCTCCCACACTTTCAGCATGTCTATAATTTGTCCCAACTGTTATTTTTTTTGCCCCAGGTAGCAGTGGCCTATTTGTTTGTCCTTAAATGTTTTGGGTAAATGTCCTTTACATAGATGCTCTGTCCTGATAGAATTGCACATTAGGTGAAACAAAGCAAAGTCCCCTGTGTCAGTCATTTCAGGGAAACTCCTGTCAGGTTAAGAGGCACAAACATAATTCCTTGGGAACAAGGTCTACTCTTGTCCCTCCATATAACCACATTGAATATGTGGGATGCCATTTTCAAGTCTACCAGTTGTGCTGGGAATAGGGGTGGGGCTAAAGTAAATTAAAATGTCACCAAGATCTATCATGATTAAGTCATATTTCTCCTGATTAAGTATTCACTTAATTTCTATAAACCTCTGGATAACTACTAGAGTACTAGTAAGGTTGATTCAGATAGACTGCCACATATTTTAGTGTTCCTAGGAAGGTATGGAAACCTAGAATTACCGACTCTATATCAGTTTAACACTTTGTAGTTTGTACTTCCTTTCTCTGTTTTAAATTTAAACACAAATAAAAAAGTGGACACATGAAATAAAAACATAGAAGTAACTAAAACTCTAGGTATACTTTTTATTGAGGTAAAATATACATAAGATTAACTATTTTAATGTGTACATTTTAATGTCTTTAGTACATCTATAATGTTATGCAATCATCTCTATGTAGTTCCAAGACATTTTCATCATCCCAAAATGAAACTCTATACCCATTAAGCAGCCAATCCTCATTCTGCCCTACCTTCCAGCCCTTGGCAACCACCAGTCTGCTTCCTGTCTCTGTGGATTTGTCTATTCTGAATGTTTATATAAATGAAATTGTATATGTGTCATTTTGCTGTCTTATTTAATTTAGCATATTGTTTTTGAGGTTTGTCTGTATTATAACATGTCATACTTCATTCCTTTTTATGGCTGAATAATATTCCATCATATGGCTAAACCACATTTATTTTATCATTCATCAGTTAATGAGAATCTGAGTTGTTTCCACTTATTGGCTATTGTGAATAGTGGTGCTATGAACACTCATGTACAAGTATTCATTTGAACATTTCTATTCAATTCTTTTGAGTATACACCTAGGAGCAGAATTGCTGGGTTATATGGTAATTCTGTTTAACTTTTTGAGGAACTGCCAAAATGTTTCCCACTAAATCAGGAGGAAAGAATTGATAAATAGTCTCTTGGAAGATAATAGAAAGAGGTTGGAGAAACTATATCCTCAAAATATTTCTTCCTCTTAATCCCAAACTAGAATGCCTCAGAAAAGATAAGGGCCACTCACCCTGGGTTTTTTTTGTCATGTCCTGTCCTCGAGACAACACAAAGTCTTATTATTGAAATGAGATTGAAGTTTCATGGCAAACATATTAACTGAAACTTGCATTTTTACCTTAATTGCAACGGTCTTTCAGCTATAAACAGTTCATCAATGATCAAAAGATATCCTAGCATTGTCAAAATACTGCACTAATATTATATAAAATTTTGTTTATCAGTATATTTATACCCCAATGACTATAATGCATTAAGCATATTTCCAAGGTGTCATATTTCTCAACTCTCAGTAAAATCAATTATAGTCGAAAAGTAAAGATTTTTTCATGAGGATTGCATCACATGTCAGAGTTAATCATTGAGAGGAAAAACCTATACTTATATTCATGTTGTCTGAATGAATAAATCTAACTGTTATACAGCTGATTATTCACTAATCCAATAATCTATTTGTAATTTTTCAGTCAACAAAGGCAATCCCTTACTTCCTTTCAGTAGAATAGTACCAGTAAGACTTACCAAAGCATACAATGTGAGAAAAAGAGCCAAGGTCTTAGTGCCAAATAGCCAAGAAAATTAGGAATTACAGAAAACTTAAATTAATATTTAAATAATCAGGATTTATAGTTCACTTAGAAGCACACAAATAAAAGTATGAAAAACAAGTTTCACAAAAAAATTTCATTGTCTGAATCCCAAAATAAAATTCCCATGGAAGGAAACTAAGAAATCCAAACTCCTTATCTCACAGTTTTTACATAGGCTGGGCTTCAGTATAATCCACCTGAGCTTGATTTTTGCATCATCATTTCTCTTCAAGATAACATCTCATCATTGACCCAGACCACAGTACTCATATACATATGTGCACTTAGATCAAATATGCTTAACCAGAGATGGCTTTTTAAAACACTGGAGTTGAAGTGCACTGGATGCCAGGTATTCAGTGCCAGACAATTGAGTGGTGCAAATGTCCCTGTGGGCAACAGGGCAGAGTGTTATTCCTCAATCATCTTTATCTAAGGAATATAGTCACAGGGTAGGATAACATCTCTCATATGTATACGACTCCTGTTGATGTTCCTAATTTCTATGGAACCAGCATGTTTGATAGTCCAAATATAATCCAATACCTAAGCAGTAGATAACTGATTCACCATGGACGATAAAGACCAAATGCATAGGTGTCAAGCCTTTTGGTAACCCAGAAGGGATGATTTCCCTGAAGAAATGAAATTTCTTCTCCTCTTGACTTGGCTAAATATACAATACCCATATCCATAACAGCTGGCATCATACATAGCATATAGGTTCCTTTATAATCAATCTAATGACACCACATGAGATTCGGGTTAAGAAAAGATGACTTCATATTACCTATAATCTTGTATTTGGTTTTCATAAAGGGAAACCTGTATACCTGAATCTCAAACGATTCCCTGAAGTTGCCAATGTTTTTCACTTGTGAGTACTGTCTCAATGATCTACAAATATCATTACATCATAGCAACCCAAAAACTGGAATAACAGAATTGGATTGTGATTTGTGTAGACCAAAATGAATATTTCACTAAAGAGTTGATTGCAATGAATTATGAAACATCTCACCTTTAAATCAAAGCATGTTCAGGCAAAAAAAAAAAAGAGGACACATTAGTAGATCAGGAACTCATTGGGAAGAATAGATTATTACTCACTTGTTTTGCATGAATGATATGTAATCAATTTAAAGGCCAGAGTTCTATAGTCAACTGGCCTATTTGGAAACTTTGAATCACCAAATGTAGAACTCATACCTAATACATGGAATGGTACATCTATTGCTGATTGAGCATTCAGAAGCACATAATGAGGAAAAAATAAGCCAAGATATCTACTCTAATGAAGTAGCAGTATTAATAATCTACAAATTAAGATAAAGACAAAAGAATAAGAAAAGTTCTCTTAGAAGCAGATAGAGGTAAGGGAAGTGAGATTACTGAAAGGGTTTCATTCTACCAAGTCCCAGATAGAGTACATCCACAAAACCTAATGAATTCCCACACCTTGTTACAAAAATTGTCACTTCCTTTGGGACTCAGCATAATCCTATTGAGCATGATTTTTATAACATCACATCTACTGAAGATACTCTCCACACATATATTCATTTTGTCTTGTAAACACTTACCAGAATAGCACCCATAACTCATTCTTCAAAGGAACAGAAGACCAGTTGGATTCACTAAAGCATGGCTGGGTGGTAACATTTGCCTCAGTGGAAAAAAAACCAAAAAAGAATGCTCTTCCTCAGTAGTCTTTACCTAGGAGGATAGGAAAAGGAACATCCTTAAATATTAGAAATAAAACTTTTGTCTAGATGGTTCAAATATCCTGTCTCTGAGTGAAGAAATATGGATGATAACACCACAAAAACGTGTTACAAAGGCTCTAGAAAACTGGCTCATTAACCTGGGCCAAAGAGGATTGGGAGAAAAATGGCCACTACTTTCTGTGGAACCAAGTCCATCCTTCAAGATGGTTACCTCTCAGCTAAGAAAAAACTGGATATCAATGCAGAGAAACTCCATTTCACATACAGCACGCACCTGTGGGGACACTCGACTTTCAGCCTGATAGCCAGGGAAGAGGGAAGCATGCGGATGGGTGCAGAAGTGTGAGACAATTCCATGCCAGATGCTGACTGGGGCCATGAGGAACAGTGAGAGGGCCTACTGAAACCATGAGGGGACACCCGAGGCAATGAGGAAAGACCAGTGCAAAAGCGCAGCACGCCACTGGACACGGGAGTTGCCAAAGGGACAGCAGCCCATTGTTCCCAGAGTTTGGGGTAGTTCAGGCCCGCGGTTGGGCGCCATCTGCACCTCTAAGCTGCATGCACTCAGGAGTACAAGCCCCATGCACAGCGGCCTCTCCCGAGTCCCCACAGTGGCATCCTACCTCCCCTAGGGGTACAGCCACCTCAGGCCCACTAGCCCCCGAGCCCCGACTGGAAATGGACACAGAGCGTAGCCTTGCCCTGGGTCTCCCTGAAGGAACCATTTTGCCCTTGGAGCACATGGAAGCATGCGCCTCACAGGGCCATGCACAATCCATGGGTCAGATTCCCAAGGAGCACCCTGCGGAAGGAGTGAATAGTGCCTGGGGGCCTTTGCCTTGGGCTTCGCAGCGGGAAGCGTTCATGGCCCTAAGGCCGAACTTTGGCCCCCCCGTGGCTCCACTGGGCGTGGCTCAAGCCCCAAGAGATCCATTCACCTGTGATGATCACTGCCTTGTGGCCCTCCTGAGCAGAACGGCTCGCTGAAAGACAGGATGGGGGCAGCACGAGATCAGCACGGAGCCGCCAACATGCCCCGCCCCTGGGGAACGGTCTCCAAGACAACCAGCCCAGAAACGGAGCTTGGGGTGCTCACTGAGGAGCCCATAGAGTGGCTCAGGACCCCCGAGATGCCCTCCAGGGCCTTGACTCTCCCGCTTAGGAGACGGTTGCCCACCACGGGAGATCGGCAAAGAAGCGTCCTCTTCCAAAATGCTCACCTGGGCTGGGCCTCAGCGTGATCCTATTGAGCAGGATTTTTAAGTCATCACCTCTCTTAAGAACATATCAGTTTCTCATCATTGACCCAGCCCAGGGTGGTCCCTCCTTACGAACACGAGCACTTGGACCTGGAAAAGCTCACCATGGGTCCTTCCGGGAGACGAGGGGCTACAAAGGGCACGAGTTGCGGCACAGTGTGTGCTGGGCACCAGGTTGACAGCCACCCCCATAGGGTACCAGGCGCGAGAGACTGTCTCTCTGGGACGGCACCTGCCTCGGAAGGTGGAGGACAGGGGTCAGACCAAACGGGGTCACACTGCTTTCTGGGGGCGGGGGATGGCTCAGGCATGCGTTTTCTCCAGGGACCTGATGAGGGATGACCACCAGGGAATCCATGCGGAGCCCGGGTTGCAATTCCTCCCTCCTTCGCCTTTGGGGACCACGAGATCGCAGGACACCAGTTGCTGGCCTCGGGCCAGGCAAGGTGGGCTGCATCCTACTGCAGGTAAAGAGCATCTCACTGCTGGTTGCTGCCAGCAAGCACCCCAGGGTCCTGACAGAGCCGCTGCTCCCAGTCTACTGGTGTCAGCTCCACTGGCTAAAGGCCCAGGAGAGGAAGCCACGTGCATCCTCACACACGCCAGATGGATCCCCGGACCCCTGGCGTTGTGCTGAGGAGCCCGGGCCTCTGTGAGCTCATCCTGCCAACCGGAAATCACAGGCTGTGGGCAAAAAGGGCGGGCCACGTCCTCTGCATCCTGGCCCGGGCTCACGGCCCAAGCATAGCCCCAACACAGAGCCCAGGAAAACCTCAGAGGCTGGGGGCGCAGCCCACACAGCCAGTCCTATTTGTGGGCCCGTGTCCCTCCCTCCCTAGAGGAGAATTCTGGGCTTGGAGAAGTCCTAGGTGTCCTCTGAGGGAATCTCCATTCCACCTAGGGACTCATGGCTGTCACCATGCCAGCTGGGCAAGTGGGAAGCAGGCGGATGGGCACGGCAAGGAGGTATCATGGGATGCCGCATGCTGACTTTCCTCATGGGGACCAGTGACAGGGCCTGCTGGCACCGTGAAGGGCCAGCCCGGACATTGAGGACAGACCACCACCACAACGCAGCCCCCCACTGGGCCCGGGGGTCGCCACAGGCACAGCAGCACATTGCTCCCAAAGTATTGGGCAGTTTTGTCCCGTAGGTGGGCGACAGCCACGCCTCTCAGCTGCCCGCCCCAGGAGTCCAAGCGCCACGCACAGTGGCCTCTCCGGAGTCCCCACAGTGGCATCCTCCCTCCCCAAGGGGTACAGCCACCTCAGGCCTGCTATTCCCGTAGCCCCGACCGGAAAAGTACACTGAGCGTAGCCTTGCCCTGGGTCTCCCTGGAAGAACCATTTGGCCCTTAGAGCACCTGGAGGCCTGCGCTTCACAAGTTGGTGTACAATCCGTGGGACAGATTCCCAAGGAGAGTCCCCCGGAAGGAGTGACTATTGCCTGGGGCCCTTCGCCTTGGGCTTGGCAGCGGGAAGCGCTCACGGCCCTAAGGCCGAATTTGGCACCCCCATGGCTCCACTGGGCATGGCTCAAGCCCCAAGAGATCCACTCACCTGTGATGCTCACTGCCTTGTGGCCCTCCTGGGCAGAACGGCTCCCTGAAAGACAGGACAGGGGCAGCACGAGCTCAGCAGGCAGCCGCCAACATGCCCATCCCTGGGGAACGGCCTCCCTGACACCCAGCCCACACACAGAGCTTGGGGTGCTCACTGAAGAGCCCATAGTGCGGCTCCGGTCCCCCGAGACGCCCTCCAGGGCCTCAAGTCTCCCGCTTAGGAAACAGTTGCCCAACACGGGAGA
>CAUYRB010050781.1:0-11634 GCA_963574695.1 Propithecus perrieri | reverse complement strand
CACCAAGCTGGCTAGCTGTAGCACCCGATAAGTGTAGGGCTGGAGTTTAAAAGCAAAAACCACACGCAAGTGGTCAGGGGCAAAAACAGGATAAGAGGGAGTTTTGGGGTGGGGAAATTTTAAGAAGCTGCAATCGACACTTGCAGGCAAGTTTAAGCAAGAACACGTGGGGGAGGGGTTTTGTTACATCTTTGCAGGCCTACTCTAGGAAGTTTAGCCTGTCATGGAGTCACTCCTGTTCCGTGTAGCTATATTTGACTATCAACTAAGAGCAAGCACAGTGACAGAGGCAAATGGCATCAGTTAGAATTAAAGAGAACACTTTGCTATAACCTTACATGCCTTATATTTTATACACATACACATATAAGGGGGAAGATTCTGCTATAATTTTACAATATAGAACTTACGCAACAAGTTCATAGGTTAAGATGCCAATTACTTGGGCCCCCGGACTTGGAGGCCCGAAAAGCCTGAAATTCAGGAAATGTGGCTGATGCTGTTCTGACCAGATAGCTCCTTCTCTGGATACTGGTCTCATCAGCCCCCTAACAAGGACACCAAAAAGCCACGCCCACTTTTCTGTCTTATTGGCTGGATTGTACTGAGCTAAGTGTCTAGGCATCTCATTCCTGCTGGTCCCAAAACCCTTGAGGGTCACAGGTAACCACAGTAAGTCTTCATTTTAGAAGGAGCACACATATTTAGCATATCTTGTAGAAGAACAATAGATTATGATCATAGTTTGATAATCTTGTTGTGAAATCCCCTGTACCCACTGTATTTGTATGTCAGCTGGGGCACTCCATCCTTTTGGATTCTATTTAACTTAGCTTGACCTCCCCCTCACCCCCACCCGACTGGCTCCCACTCCACGTCACCCTCCACAGTCTCTTCAAGTATTTTAGTGGGGTCCCATGCTTCTCCCCATCACCTCTTACTTTGATCTCTAGCATCTGCTGATGAGTGTAATTTATGTTGTCAATGGAAAAGAACCCAAACTCCGTAAACTAATTTAAAGAGGTTTATTCTGAACTGAATGTGTGTGACCAGCCTGGAGCACATGGCCACAAGAGGTCCTGAGATGCCCCCAGTGGCTGGGTTGCACTTTGGTTTTATACATTTAGGAAGACAGGAACTAGACTTAAGACCATTAAGTCAACATGTGGAGGGCGTACATTGGTTTGATCTGAAAAGGTGGTACATCTCAGAGCAGGGGCTTTCAGATTATAGGTGGATTTAAAGACTCCTTGATTTGTAATAAGATAAAGAAATGAAGCTTTGTCTAAAGGCTTGGAATGTTTTAAGTTGAGATAAGAAAGTCTGTTAATCAGAGGCAAGCCTT
Source organism: Propithecus perrieri (assembly GCA_963574695.1). Lineage (NCBI taxonomy): Eukaryota > Metazoa > Chordata > Mammalia > Primates > Indriidae > Propithecus > Propithecus perrieri. Next base: position 10,289 of record CAUYRB010050781.1, on the reverse strand, counting down.
GGGAAGTATACCCAGACTCAAGAGATCTGTTAAGTAGATTGGTGGCCTGCAGGTGTGGCTTACGCTTTGCCTTTCATGCCCTTAGGCCTGTTGATGAGTTACAAAGGATATCTCCAAGAAGGGAGGTGGGGGCATGATGAGACATGTCTGACCTCCCTTCTCACGTCGACAGCAACTCAGCTTTAGGGTATTTCTGGGGTCCCCTTGGCCAAGAGGGGGTCCATTCAGTCAGCTGGGGGGCTTAAAATTTTATTTTAGTTCACAATGGATGATCCTAATCTTATTCCATACGTATCACCTCATCCCACACTGGGTGCCTCTCTGATTCCTTCACCACAGGGCTGCAAGTGACCGACTTTGGGGACATATTGAGAGTTAAATTTGAGAGTTTGGGGGCTTGGGGGTTAACATTCAGACTACAGCTTAAAATGGGATATTAGACACTTGTTTTGAAAACGTCTCTTAGCCATTGTTTCAGCATCACCACCACCCCAGTAAAGCCCTACCACCCACATCTTTCTGGGCTTCTCTCTGCCTCATAGACCCCCTCCTCCCTTCATATATAGCTAATCTTTGAAACACCAATATTCTTACTTTCTTATGTAAAACAACTTGATTCTCTGACTTGAGGCCAGCTTCTTTTGATTCAAAGCCACATCAGCGTACTTTGCTAAGTAAAAGACTATTCCAAAAATTATGTCTCTCCTAGGAGGCAGAGCTGCTATTACCAATTATGGGTTATCAGCTTTCTTTCTCTTTCTGCCTCCTTTCTTCCTACTGTACCTGCTCAGTGAATGTTTGAGTCGAGAAAGAAGGAAGAATGGGGAAAGCGTTTGTAAACAGCAGGACATATTCAGGAACACTCTGGAAAGTGGGTGGAATTCAATTCTACTGAAGGAAGTCCCCCGGATGCTCCAGGAGTGAGCAAAAGCCGGGAGAAATGACTGATCCTGGCCCAGGACTGAAAGCAAGCCTGCTCCGCTAAGAAAGACATTCTAAGACTCTACCTGCCAGGGAGGTATGATTATGATACCTCATTTATATAAGAGAACACAGGCTTAGAGAGATTACATATATGCTCAAAGTTACATAGCTAATAAATAGCAGACCTGGATTCAAGCATAGGCTCCAGGGAGTCTATGCTCTTAGTCACCTTGCTGCATTTCTTTTTTTAATTTATTTCAATGGATTTAGGGGTATGAGTTGTTTGAGGTTACATGGCTGAATTGTGTAGTGGTAATGTCTGTGTTTTTAGTGTACCCGTCACCTGAATAGTGTGCACTGCACCCAATAGGTAGTTTTTTCCCCCTCTACCTGCCCCTGCTCCCTCCTTCTGAGTCTTTAGCGTCCATTGTACCACTCCGTATGCCCCGTGCACCCATAGCTTAGCTTGCACTTATAAATGAGAACATGCAGTTGTCTGGTTTTCCATTCCTGCATTACTTCATTTAAGATAATGGCCTCTAGTTCCATCCAAGTTGCTGCAAAAGACATTATTTCATCCTTTTTAATGGCTGAGTAGTATTCCATGGTGTATATATACCACATTTTCTTTACTCTTCAGTTAATGAGCACTTAGGTTGATTCTATATCTTTGCGATTGTGAATTGCACTGCGATAAACACACAATTCCAGGTGTCTTTTTGATATAATGATTTCTTTGGATAGCTCCCCAGTAGTGGGATTGTTGAATCAAATGGTAGATCTACTATCTACTCTCAGTTCTTTGAGAAATTGCTATACTATTTTCCATAGAGGTTGTACTAATTTACATTCCCACCAACAGTATATAAGCATTCCCTTTTCACCACATCCATGCCAACATCTATTGTTTTCTGACTTTTAGATAATGGCCATTCTGACTGAGGTAAGGTGGTAGCTCACTGTGATTTTAATTTGCATTTCCCCAATGATTAGTGATGTTGAGCATTTTTTCATGTTTCTTGGCCATTTGCATATCTTCTTTTGAAAAATATTCATGTCATTTGCCCACTTTTTAGTGGGATCTTTTTTCTTGCTGATTTCAGTTCCTCGTAGAATCTGAATATTAGTCCTTTGTCAGATGTATAATTTGCAAATATTTTTTTCCATTCTGTAGGTTGTCTATTTACTCAGTTGACTATTTCTTTTGCTGTGTAGAAGCTTTTTAGTTTAATTAAGTCCCATTTATTTATTTTTGTTTTTGTTGCATTTGTTTTGGAGGCCTTAGTCATAAATTCTTTGCCTAGGCCAATGTCCAGAAGAGTTTTTCCTAGGTTTTCTTCTAGAATTTTTATTATTTTCAGGTCTTACATTTAAGTCTTTGATCCATCAAGGTAATACTAACCAAAACACATGGTACTGGAATAAAAGTAGACACACAGATCAATGGAACACAATAGAGAACCCAGAAATAAAGCCAAATACCTACGACCAACTGATATTCGACAAAGCAGACAAAAACCATACACTGGGGAAAGGACACCCCATTCAGTCAATGGTGCTGGGAAAATTGGATAGCCACATGGAGGGGAATGAGACTAGGTCCCTATCTCACCATACACAAAATTTAGCTCAAGGTGGATCAAAGACTTTATTATACAGGCTTGGAAAGCAAAACACGCTTGTATGGAATCCCAGCTCAACTACTTACTCAGACCAATATGCAAAGCGTTATACTTCTCAGAGCCTCAGCTTCTTCGCCTGTAATAAAATAGGTGTATTAAAACCTATCTCATAATGTTGCTTTGAGTATTAAATCAGCTAACAGGTGGAAAGTACCTGGCATATAGTAGATAAAATTTAATATTGTAATATTCCTCATCCTTTATTATATCTTTTCTATTTAGTGAAATATTAATGGTGTTCTTAAGGGAAAAAAATAAATTTCTCTAGGATTATTTTACTTCATAAAAAAAAGGATCATAAAAAGTACTGGGGGATAAACCAAATGTCATGCCTGGTCTTTTATTTTTATTAATACAGTTTAGGCAGGAGGGAAAGAATTGCTATTGGTCTGCAACTAAAGAGATCAAGAATGTTGCAAGAACAATACAACTTGTTCTATTTAAAAAAAACTGGCATATTTGAGGGGCCCACCTTAAAAAATATGACATATAATCACAAATAATTAGGTTGATTTTTGCTCCAAGTTACAACTGCCTTTTTTCAACATTTCTACTTTCCTTGAAGACTGTTCAACAGGGTGACAAGCACCCCCACCCACATTTGCTTCAGGCTAACTAAGTGTGAATTTATCCAGGTGCTAATGCCACAGAAGGAAAAACTAAACTTGAAATAAAACTGTATTGTTAGCCTTGTAGTTACTTAAAACAAAGGCCTTTGAATATATAATGAAAAGAATAAAACTTTTATGTTACATATTTTTTTTCCTCATTTCTAGATAATCTTTTCCCTAAAGACAGAAATTTATAAATACCATATTCTGAATTTTATTAATCCCAGTTTCTTGGTATTTTTAAAATGTACATAGCTACTTCAGTTCCAGGAGACTCAAGGTAATGTGTCCACTGGTTGGCAACGCAAGGCTGAAGGTGTGTAATGTCAGAGGGTCGCAAGCTGGGATTTTCTTTACTCCCAGCTCCCTACTACCTTGCCCAGGACCAAGTCACACCAGCCCTCTTCTGTACCTTAATGACTTCCTCATTCAAGAAAGGGAGTTGGGCCCAAAAGTAATCACCATGTACTAGTTATTGTGGTATGTGATCAACATAGATTATCTCCTTTAAGCCTTCCAAAGAAATAAGTACTCTTGTTATCCCCAGTTTCCTGGTGAAGAAACAGGCTCAGAGACGAGAAGTTACTTGGCCAAATTAGGAAGTGGTGTGGCCCAAATGTTGTCAACAACTGTCCTGTTTCTAGCTTCTGGTATTCATTTATTCAACTCAGCCTTCAGCCCTGAGCTAGGTGCAGAGGGCACAGCAGACCTCGAGGATGCACATTCCAGCACAGAAGGAAGCAATCCAATGGGGATGAGCAGCAGGCAGTGATCAGGAGCACCGGGAAGGCAGACTTGGCACGGGTCAGTCTGGCAAGGCCTCTGAGGAGGCGCCAGCCAGGCTGAGGGCCGAGGGCTGGGCTTCTCAGCCACAGAACAGCCATCATGCCTAGCACGCAGGTGAGAGTCCTGTCTTCCTGGAGGTGGGAGAGGCAGGATAAGGACTTTGTACTAAGGACCTTAGGGAGCTAGAAAATAATACGACCTGGCTGACCTCTAGATGTTATGAATTGTAAGGGGACAAGAACGGAAGTACAGAAAACAGTTAAGGACTCTATGTCAGAGGTTGGCAAACTTTTTCTATAAAGGGACAGATAGTAAATATTTTTGGTTTTGTGGGCCATAAAAGTCTTGGTTCTAGCTATTCAACTCTATTGTTGTATAAGAGAAACCACAGACAACATATAAATGATGAGTGTGGCAGTATTCCAATAAAACTTTACATAAAAACGCAAGAGACGAGCATCTCTCTATTTCCCCTTTTCTCCAGCCCCTGGCAACCACCATTCTATTCTCTGCTTCTATGAGTTTGACTATTTTAGACTCCACACATCACACATAAGTGAGATCATGTAATGCTTATGTTTCTGTGCCTGGCTTAGTGTAACAGAGGCAAAGTCCTGAAAAAGAGAAAAATGTTTTACAAGCTGTCTTTTTAAGATCCCCTCACTCTTTTTGGGAAATAAAACCTTCATTTCTGCCCAAGGCCAGTAATCAGAGGGGCAGGGGAGTGTCCTTTGTTCTTTGTACCACAGGAAATGGCTCAAGGGAATTGTCTAGGCAGAGGTCATGAGATTATCTTCAATGGAGATGATGTAGTTAAACAGCAATAGCCTGAAGCTGAAAACTCCCTTTAAAAGCTCTGAATTTCTGCTTATAGAGTGGACAATGGTCCTTTAAGATGTGAGTCTGCCATTCTCCTCATTTGCTGGCAAATAAATAAACTTCTCTTTCCTCCCCCTCAAACCATTTGTCCTCGTTCTTTGCTCTGCTACAGGGATAAGTACTAAACTTTTGGTAGCAGAATTTGGCGTCCCTAGGTGGGCCCATCAGCGCCCCAGTGGAACGTGACTGCTGGAAGGTGGGGGAGTAGCCCTGGGACAAGCTGTGGATAGGAGCATTGCCTTTTGTGGTAAGAAGGTAAGGGACTACCCCAGCAGCTGCTGGAGCCTGTTTAGCTCCAGTGAACTCCTGTCTCTTTCTCCCCAAATTAGATGCAGCTCCAACCAACCTGAACTTTTTTGAGGAAAAGGAAACAGACTTGGGAAGTGTCACAATGCCTCAGCCATTTTTGGTAAGTTCCCCACTGTGTACACTGAGACCCTTGGTTCCACCCATTTGGGGGAGGTTTTCAAACCTTCCAGCCCCATGGCAGGGCATTTGTTTATAGGCACCATTTGCGGGTAGAAGTCACGAGGTTGAGTGGAACTCAGGAACCTGGGGCATTCATTCTCTTTTGGGTTAGGAGATGTTGATTCTCATTTGAGAATTTGGTTCTCATCTGTGTGGTCCCCATTTGGTAAAGCCTTGGCATTCAGATGATATGCATTGGGAATCCCCTGCATTGTCTACTTGTCAATGTTGTGTTCATTGATGTTTGTCAACATGGGAGGCTCTGTTTCTATTCCATCTGAAAGCCCTTGGGAGACTCTTGGCTTAATGGCCAACTTATAGCTATAAGTCTGTCTAAAAGAAAATACTATTATTTTAATCCAATGTACATGATGAAGTGTGAGGAAAAATGGCTGTTGAATGAAACCTTAACACATTAACTGCCATAAGAGTTGTATTTAACACACTCTAGTTTTGACCCCGGGGCCATGTTAAGCATACATAAAACCTTGTTGATGTTCTTATTGTTAGAATTAATATTGACAATTTAATTCTAAAAATGTGGATTAAATGAATAGAAGTCAATAAATTTCATTTTTCTATTTATGTTTATCTTTAAATTACACATGAAGTTTTTATTCTATTTTCATAATAAAATAATGTGGCCTCAAAGAAAAGTTTCTGATTTTTTTTTTGTGTATGTGTGTAGCAGTTAATGTGTTAAATTATATTACTGTCTTACAACTGGAATTATTTTGTCAAAGATCAGGTAAATGGGACAAGACCCCATATGTACCATCTTTCATGCAATTGCATAATAAGGAAGATGAAAATCTGGGTGATAAAATTGGGGAGGGATTAACTAGATTGGATCTCATGAACTGCTCCCCTGATGGCCAGCTCCCAACTGCTGAGGAAGGCACTGTGGGCTCAACAGCACCAGAGCTCATGCTGTGGGGCCCAGCTGCCCTGACCACCATGGGCCTTTGTGATATTTTGTTTTAGTTGGACAGTCAAATTCCCCTGGTCCATACCAGTTCTGAGTCAGCTACTGGGCAGCAGCTGAGGCAAGGCACTGGTACAACTTTACAAGGAGGTTAAACAAATAGGCACCGACCATCAACAAAAGCAGAATAGCTACCTACTTGGGGTCCCAAGAAAGGTAAAAAAACAGGTGGCTGATGGTAGATATCTCTTAATAGAATTCCATATGTTTTGGGGGTGGGAGTCATTAAGATTGTATAACCATGTGGCCTGCTTGTAGATTTCCCTCATGTCCTCTTCTACTTGCCTAGAAGTATTAACACAAGTGCAAAACGTAGTGTTTAGCACAGAGCAAACTCCTCCCTGCCCAGCCAGCAGATAATCCAGTACTAACCTATTATCCATGTTGCCAAAAGTTTGGCACTTATCCCTGAGGCTGCGTCAAGAGATGGAGGACAAGTAATTTGAGGAGAAGGAAAGGACAGTTTGTTAATTTGCCAGCAAATGAGGAGTATGGCAGACTCACATCTTAAAGTACCACAGTCCTCCTCTGCAGTTGGCCTCCTGTTAAGAGCGCTTGAAGGAAGATGGAAACAAGAGGACGAGGGGAGACAAGAACCCCTAGGGCGGGCAGGGGTGCAGAAGAGGAAGGGCCACAGCACTCTCCATGGGCCACCTGTCACTCTCACCTGGAGCCCCCACACACTTGCATATCTGTGGTCCACTATTTCCCAGAACCTGGAATCCGATGCCAGGTACCTTCTCCCACAGGACAGCTGCCACATGCAGGGCAGCTGAGAGAAAGGCCTCTTGCCGAGGGACATGGGCTCCCAGCTGGGCGCTGGCATCTTTCGCATGTAGACTGTGATGCTGGGTTCATACTGAAGGGACCATAGAGGAGGGGGCATATCAGGGATAGGGCCCCCTGTCAACTGGGCTACACAAACAGCAGGGTCCTGGATATCCCAGCTGGTGGGCTGCCAGAGTCAGAGGTCAATGTTTTCCGAATCCCAGACCAAGAGCCTTGGCACTATCACTTGAGGCTCATCTGGACCATATGACTGGTGCTCTTCTGGCCCCCTCTGGCACACTCCTCCACTCCGACCTGCACCTCACTTCACCCCGCCACCCCGAGTCACTATTTCCAGCCGGTCAACAACCTTGGCCTGGTGTTAATTATTCTCTTGGGGCTCTATCTCAGCCATTTCCATTGTTTTTTAAATATTCTTTTTAAAAACAAGATATCCATGGACCCCAGGATCTGGGGGTGATAGGGTTTGCCCCCAAAATATATTTCAGGTTTGATTCACTACCTTCACATACTTACAGTAAACACAAAACGATGATAAAATTCAGCCAATACCAAAAGGTGTAAAGGTGAAAGGAAATGTCATTACAAAATTATACCCAAAGCTTAATGTATTATTCACCAAAATGGAAAGTCCTTTACAGAATTTTCTAATCAAAGTATTTGTCTTTTGTGATGAAACGACTTTATGAGTTAAGAAAACTAGCCCTTTATCAGTCATACATGTTGTGAATACTTTTTCTCAGTTTGCAGTCCTAACATTTTTATGGGCTGCTTCTGCAAGAAGAGATGTTTTCAATTCTGCAGCAAAGCCCCTCCTTCCCTCTGGATTCCTACTGCAGATCAGAGGTCAGCAAACGAAGGGCCAAAGGCGCGAGCTGGTTTGCCATCTGTTCCTGTAAATAAAGCTTTATTGTCAATATACTCAGGCTCACGCCCCTGCTTCCTGCACGTGTTGCCTTTGGCTGCGTCTGGGCTGCAGTGGCAGAGCTGAGCAGCTGCAAGAATCTTACACCTTCCAAAGTGGAAAATATTCACTATCAGACCCTCTACAGAAAATATTTTCTGATCTTTGTATTAGATCTTGCTCAGGAAGCCTAATTCCCACCCTGAGACTTACGCGAAAATAGTGACCTACTTTTAAGAAATAATTGTTTTAAATAGGGAAAAAAATACTCATTACCTAGGTCCCCCTTCCCCACCTCACCCTAAGTTACTTGAAGAATCCATTCGATTTCCACTGAATAGTTTTTTTTTTAAAAAAAGCATTTTAACCATTTTTAGGTGTACCGTTCAGCAGCATTAAGTACATTCACATGTGCAACCATCACCACCGTCCATCCCCAGAACTTTTTCCATCTTCCCAAACTGAAACTCCACACCTATTATTACATTAACGCCCCATTCCCTCCTCCCTCCAACCCCTGGCAACCACGATTCTACTTTCTGTCTCTATGAATTTGAATACTCTGAGCACCTCATCTCAGTGGGACCATACAGAGTTTGCCCTTTTGCGAATGGCTTATTTCACTTAGCATTATGTCTCCAAGGTTCATCCATGTGTCAGACTTTCCATCCTTTTTAGGTTGAATACTCCATTGCATGTATTTTGTTCATCCATTCATCCGTCATGGATACTTAGGCTGCCTCCACCTTTTGGCTATTGTGAATAATCCTGCTGTGAACATGGTGGTACGAATGTACGTTCAAATTCCTGCTTTACATTCTTTGGGTATATTCCCAGAAGTGGAATTGCTGGATTGCGTGGTAATTCTGTTTTTAATTTTGGGGGCAACACCCGTACTGTGTTCCACAGCAGCTGCACCATTTTGCATTCCCATCCATGAACACTTTTCCAGGATTTTTTAAATCTTAAAATATTTGATCCAGAAATGTTTGCATATAGGTATGGAAAAGGCTTTCAACATTCTCCACCAAAATTTTTCAGAATAACCTATTTGAAAATTACTAGGAAATAGGTTACATTGTTCAAATGTCAATGAACTGTTTGTGACCAAAATGACATTTTTAATACCTGAATAAGCTTTTACTATATCACACTGAGGACAGTCGGCCCTCCGTATCCGTGGATTCCACATCTGTGGATTCAACCAACTTCAGATTGAAAATATTCGAGGGAGAAAAAGAGTCCTCAAAGTTCCAAAAAGCAAAACTTGAATTTGAAGTGATATGTAGGTGTTGTATTAGGTACTACAAGTAATCCAGAGATAATTTAAAGTATAGAGGAGGACATGCATAGGTTATATGTAAATACTACACATGTCATTTTATATCAGGGACTTACGCATCCACGGATTTTGGTATCCGCCGGAGGTCCTGAAACTAATCCCCTCCAGATATTGAGGGATTTACTTTACCCCTCAAAGATGGGCTGTGATCTAAAGCCCTAATCTAGGGCAGTTTTCAACCAACCAGAGTGATTATCATTATCACCTGGAGAGCTTTTGAAAAGTAAAGAACCTAGGATTCCACTCAAGCCTGCCGAATCAATTTCCAAAGGTGGATTCCAGGATCTGTTATCTGTCAAATGATTCCCCAGCCCATTCAAGCAGTCAGCCACGTCTGGACTCACCTGCCACCGAGGTATGTTGTTCTCAGGTTGCAGATTAGGAATCTGAAACCAATGTCGGTTTCATAGTGTTAGTCCATCTGCTGCCTCCAGGTTACAATGCCTTTGCTTGTACCAGTCCCGTCTCCTTTCTGGACCTGGAAAACTCCTACTCATCCCGCAAAGCCAAGTTTAATAGCTGCCCCATCTGCGAAGCCTTTCCAGCATGCACTGGGGTGGCACTATGGGCTGAGCTACCTCAGCCTTGGCCTCACCATGCAGGACCACATCATCTCTCTTGGATAAGCTTGTGCCTCTGGCTCCTCCAGGTAGGAATTTCTGGGGCTAGGGACATCACTATGCTCCTGGACCCAAGGCAGAGTTTTCCAGCACGGGTGAGAACATTCCCCTCGGAGCCCATCCCAGGCCCACACTGGCGGGGGTCAGTGCACAGCCCACCCATAGCCTCCCCTCTTGCCTCAGGACTCACTGTGCTACCCCAGACCCATATTGTCTGGGAGGGACTGAGCCATACCACCATGATCACCCAGGTCCTCCCCTTCTCATCCTCATAGATGCCAGGCCTCTGGACCCTCAAA
>CAUYRB010050779.1:0-38868 GCA_963574695.1 Propithecus perrieri | reverse complement strand
CATACAATCCTGCCCCTAATGCCACAGATATGGATGTCTGATTTCAGATGGAATAATCAAACTTACTCATTTCTTTGGTGAAAGGGAATTGAGATACAAAAGCTGAGCTAATCAAAAAATGATGGGTTTTGTTAGCCTCTTATATGCATGAAACAGTGAAGAAAACAGACAAAACTCCTTTCCTCTTGGAGTTTTCATTCTAGTTCTAGGCAACTGTGTGTTTTTCTTTTCTTTTTTTTTTTTTTTCACCCAAACCAACCAATTCTCTAATCCTTTGCAGCCGTTAAGTGGGTGTCCTGTGATTTAACTCAATTCTGACACTAACTACATGGAGTTAGAGCAGATTTCACAGGTTAAGTGTTCCATCCCAAAACACTGCCTCCTACTTCAGATGCCAGTTATAAGTAGTGGATCGCCAGGTTACCCACAACTTCTGTTCAACTTAGCTATAAATAAGGGGTTTGTAGGACTCCCTTCTCAGGTTTAATAATTTGCTAAAACAGCTCACAGTACTCAGGCAAACAATTTACTTACTATTACCAATCCATTAGAAAAGATAGAACAGATGCATAGAGTGAGGTCCAGAAGGGTCCCAAGCACAGGACCTTCCATCTCCATGTGCCACCCCTGCTGGTATGTGGATGTATTCTTGTTCACCAACCCAGAAGCTCTCCAAAGCCCAGTTTTAGGATTTCTATGGAGGCATGACCGATTAAATCATTGGTCTTTGGTAATTAAGTCAGTCTCCAGCCCCTCTCCTTTCCCTGGAGGTTGGGGGATGGGGCTAAATGTTCTAACCTTCTAATCACTTTTGGTTTCCTTGGCAACCAGCCCTCCATCCTTAGGGATTTTCCAAAAAGTCACCTCATTAACATAAACTCAGGTGTGGTTGAAAGGGGCTTATTATGAATAACAAAAGACACTCCTTTCATCTTTATGCTCCTAAGCTATTTCAGGAACTAGGGGGAAATATCTTAACAAAGACATTTCTATAACTCCTACCACTCAGGAAGTTATAAGGATTTTAGAGGCTCTGTGCCAGGAACCAGGGAGAAAGACCAAATATGTCTTTCTTACTACATCACAATATCACAACAAAAAACATTGTATCAGTAAAGCCATAGGCATGTCAATAGTGAAAAGTATTGTGGAGAAAAATAATCAGCAAAGGTGGATAGGAAACGCCAGGACTAGGTGTTTGCGATGTCGGAGCTCAGGAAATGATATCCCAAAATATGGCGATTTCATTGCTGAAGTAAAGAAGCAGACTTAAGGTCTCTCTGACCTCCTCTATCCTGGCTCCCCTGTCTCTCAACTCTCTGTCTTTCTCTAAGCACAAGGAATGGCTTTACTCTGATATTCCCTTATCTTCCTTAAGATCAGACCTGCCAAAGAGAACACAATTGCCTTCCATCTCCTTCCTGAAATTTTATTACCAGAAGACTGAGGAATGTAACCATATCTGGATGGACTTTGTCACAAGATATTGTCTGTCTTTGGGGCTCAGTAAAATTCTAAAAAGAATCATTTATAAGATGTCTGCCTCGTGGGTCCATTTATCTCTACTAAATCATTTACTATTCCTCTAAAATTGTCTATAGTTTCCTACTTCCCTCTCTCCTGTGAAGAGGGTATTTAACCTTCAACCATCTGGCCCTTCTTTGAGTCTCATTGGCTGCCATGAATATTTGCAAGTTAATAAATTTATATTTCTTTTCTCCTATGAATCTGTCTATTGTTAGTTTATTTCAGAAGACACATACCTTCAAAGTAGAAAGGAAGATTCTCTTCACTCCTGTAGCAATTTTAATTTCTTCTTGATTAAAGAAAATTAAAACAATGCCATTATGGCATGGTTGGTGCTTATTTTAATTAATGCTTATGGTATATACCTCTCTGACCCAGAAATGGTCCATGCTATCAGATTCACACAAAGGCCACAGATATTACAAGAATAACTCAATATTCTGGGGACAAGTCAATCTACCATAGTTTTTAGGAGACTTCCATTTAAAAATTGCTGGCATAGACTATCAACATTAGACAAATTCCTTGAACACTGAGACCTTAATAAGCTCCCAGCATCCCTATAAGATAGGCAATATGCAAAATACAGATTTGCCAGATGGAGTTTCAGTGACTTCTAAGTATATCCCTACCAGGATGACTTATTTATGAAACACGTATTGAATTACCTATTCAGTGTCAGCTAATATTTGCTTCTTATATACATTTCTCAAAGAGTTACCAGAGTTAACAAGTGAATGAGAACAAAATTAATCTTGACTCCAACAATTCATATATATTGTGTATTCCTGCTATTCTACATGCTAACTAGTAAAAATAAATAAATAAACAACTTTTTAAAGAGTTTTGGACTATGTGAGGATCTGTTAATCAAAGAATGAACAGTGTATCTGAAGTCAGAGGTCACTATATCCTGGTGATAATTAATGTGTCTGGTCTGTTTTTTAATTGTTTTGATTCCATGCAATTTATTTACTAGGAATTTTTACATCTACAGAGAGTCATATATAAATATCATGAGCTGTGAAATCCTACTAGAAGACAGGACTAAAGGCTAATGAGTGGGAAAAAGTAATAGAGAAAACACATTAGGCATGTAGGAAATCTTAGGTCTGAAATACTGGAAAGAATAGAGAATGTTAAACAGAGAAATGAAAATCCCTCTTCCTCCTCAGGACACTTCATTGCAATAGTATCTCACACATGACCTAAGATTTGCCTGTGTTGTAATTATTAGGTACTTGTTTTATTTCTTATTACTTAAGGGTAAGTGGCTCAAAACAAATGCTATAATGTTATTAATTTATCCTCCATATATGGAACATAATAATTTGATGCTTCAAATGCTTTAATACAGATTTACTGGATGAATAATGTCTATGATATTCTTTTATTAAGAAAAATACTTCTTTTATTCTTTTAGTAAGAGCTGAATTTACTCTTATCTAAAAAAAATCAGCCACTATGAAATATGTAGAAAGAAACAAGGGAACCATAGCTTTCTTATTCAAAATATATCACCTACCTGGTCCAGGATCTCTGAAGAAAATAATATAATACAAACCTAATCTTTAGTAACTTATGCCCCTTGGGTGCCTGATAATAAGGAAACATAAATCTGGAAGAATATTCTCTCATTCTCATCCACACAGTATTTCCATAATTAAGGCCTTAAGAAATATAAAATCATATTTCAAAATTATGAAATACATAAAGAAATGATCCATCACAAACAAGACTCAACAGTAACCATAAACATTAAAACAAGACAAGAAATAATCTCAGTTAATAAAATCATAAGTAGAAAACATGAACAAATTAATTAAAATGATTATTGACAAAAAAGCATCAAAACATAAAATTTTAAGAAAATAATTTTAAAGCATCAAATAAGCAAATTTATTCTGGAAATAAAAGATTGACACAAAAATTTGAAAAATTAAAATATACAAAAGAAATTTAGAATGAAGAATAGAATCAAAATGTATAAAATATGCCCACTGAAGATTTCAGAAATAGTGACAAAAGATAATGAAAGAGAGGCAACATTCAAAATAATAAGGCCAAAAATCTCCAAAATTAATTTAATTAATTTAATCCTCAGATGCAGGTATCATAGTGATTCTCAAACAGAATAACAATATTTATTTTAAATATAGATATTTCTTAATAAAATTTAAAATATCAATGACATAAGTAAGAGCTAAATTTACCCTTATCTAGAAACAAATCGCTCACTAGGAAACAATTAGACTGATACCAGATTTCGAAATGGAAAAATAGTTTACTTTTAATAGATTTTCAATAAAAGACCTTCCAAACAGTAAACTTTAGGAAGTAGAAAATTGGACACAAAAATAACATAAAATAACATAAAATTATATAAGCAAAACTAATATTAAACTGCTCCCACATAAAGAAAGCCATAGGAAATGTCACTCCCACTCCAACAATGAGAAGCCTAACTTTTCTTGAGTCTGTCAGAAAGCTCACGTCACAAGACAACCAGATGAACTGACTTCCAAAGAGGGGACAAAAGAAATTTTTAATTTCTTAATTGAAAAAAAATTCTGTAAAATAATTTAAAGATGTTTATTTTGAGCTGAGTATGAGTGACTGCAGCTTGACCTTCACAAGCTCAAAAGTTCCCAAGATATTGACCATAGTAAATTTTAGGAAGGTCTATATAATAATCTTGGGAAGTATAAAGGTATACTTACAATGTTCTCATTTGTACCACTGCAGGAGAAGAGAATTTGGCTCTTAACATATCTTCATACAAATGTAACTCTTTCTATGTGGAAAGAGTTATATTTTCACTCTAGAAATTTGGAATATTTCGTAAAACTAAAATATGAATAGTATAAGTAAATTAATTACCACATAGAAGGCTATGATACATATTCTTCATCCTCATATCTTTGAAATTAGAATGTTGGACTGATTAAAAAATTAGTTTGTATGCCAGTTAAACAAAAGCAGAAAAGTTTCGTTAGTCTACTGAAGATACTTAATAGAAATTATTTTTACATTAACATAAATAAATTAGTATTTTTGCATTATGCTTCACCAATATAATAGAAAATTGAAATCTAAAATAATTGGCTTTGGCCCCAAGCAAATTATTTATTGTAACTGCATTGTAGTTGACTCATATTTTGAAAACACTAGTTCAGTAAGTGGCAAAACATTAATGTAATGTTTAACACTTACAATTTATTCTTCCCTTTAAATAACAGAATCTTTGATAAAACTAGATGACAAAATGTTTAGATTGAATGAGTCAGGCATCTTAATGATCAGCTCAGTCTACTTGGCCAATAAAATATGAGTGCAGAATAAGGCTTTCTAAATAAATTTTACCCCATCTTTATTTTTACATAATACAAATTTAACCTATTAGTTAGAGCAGTAACAGGAAAGTTTTGCTAAAGCCTCGCATTGTCATATGAGAATAAGTAATACTCACATTACTATGCATATTAACTTAAATAAATATTTCCTCTCTTTAAAAACCTACATTGAAATTCTGACCAGACATTCCATTCTGTGAAATATTGAGCAGAAAAGATTGCTGCTAAGACATTTTTAGAGAAAGCTGGAAATTTACATGCAATATTACTATTCGAACACGGAAATTGCAATAAACAAAATGTCCATTCAAACTGAAAGTCATTTTATAGTTACAGATGAGTTGAAATCTTAGAATTGCAATACTATTTTCTGTTATATCTCCATAATGTCATGGATGTGCTTAACCATAATTATTTAATTGACTCTTCATAATTATAGTTTTAGAATACAGTTCAACTATTAAAATACTTGTATATTTGAAATATTTTATTCAGAGTGGTAAAAAAGATCTGTTTGGCTTCTGTTCTAATGGACATTATGTCTTCATCCAGTATTTTCATTTATTGAGTCCTGACACCTTCTCTCATTTGAATGATGTTGTTAGCTGTTTTAAATGAAGTAAATGTTCTTCAAAGCATTATAAATTACTCATTAAGTATCTGATAATGTGTTTAAATGGGCAATGCACCAACAAAGTCTTGAGGAATCAATAATGAAGCTTAGTTCAATCTACCACAGCTCTGCTAGCTTGTATAGCATTTAAAAATTTAAAAGTATTTAAACTGCTGAGACATTTCCGGCATTTTCAAAGGCCTTTTTGTAACAATCTTTTTCTCCCTTACATAAGCAATCATGACTATTGTTAATGGAATCAATTCAAACTCACTGGCCTTTTTTTGTTTGTTTTTGTTTTGTTTTCTTTTCTTTTTTTTTCCTCTTAGGCAGACATCCACCCTAGCCCATCATTTATTACTGACATTCCTAGCAGAGTACAATAAGGTTCACTCATCAGAGATAACTGTAGGGTACATTTTAGGTGAAATAAAGGTAGAACCTTTATAGTATGAAAGATCAATCATATGGAAGAGGAGAAAATGCTTCACTCCAGAGCTTTAAATAAATAGCAGTAAATAGCATTGAATCAACTTTGAAGACTACCAGAGTAACATTAATCAGCCAACGCTCTATATACTAACTGACAAACAAAATAGAATTATTGAATCTTGGTTTCAGTTAAATTTTTCTTCACTTTTGTTGCTACATTAAATTAGGTTTTAAAACAATTAATTAGTGTTCTATCAATTTGCTTTCCTTCCAGAGAGTTAACCATTGATTAGACAAATGACAGCATGTCTGCTTTTTTATTATAAATAATAATAAATTGCTGTGAAGAGCTGTGGAGGCACTAATGTTTGCAACTGTTCAGGCTTGTTTGAAGTAAAGCAATTAAAATTTAGCAATAATATGGCGAAAAGGGGCATATCCACATTGAAAAATCTGTGTGTGTACGTGCATGCCTGTGTGACATTTATCTCTATCTTGTCTAGTTATGACCATCTATCTACTTTTAAGGTAAACTAAAATTGTTCAATACTTATTGATAATTACTGATACACTGAAGTCTCTTCAGTGCCTTCTGGATATAATTTCTGTGGTCCCCATTTATTTTCAGAAATTTGAACTGTGTGTAAAAAAAATTATAGCACTTGGATTCTTTTCTGATTTCCACAAATAGTAGAGGAAAATCACACTTATACATCTGCCAAAAAATTAACTCTCTTGTTTTTATTATATATGCAAAAACAGGAAGTGGTTTCAAGTTTAATTAAGAGAAATAGAAGGTCTCAAAATGTTCAATATAGTGTATAACTTATTAATATATGGCAAATTAAAATAAACCTTGGTAATTCTATGTGTTACTCTTTTATATTTAGGATTACTCTGTTTTAATTCATTTCTTTCATTCAACCTGAACCTGAACAAACATTCTGAGCATTACCTATGCAAATATTTCAAATTATAAAGAAAAAAATTAGTTTTCTTGGTCAATGATTAAGGTCAGTACTCCATTAACAAGAACTCTATGCATTTCGGAGAAAGCTATACTTTTTTAAAAAGTGGGAGAGAAATGATTTGCTAAGAAATCTTATCGTTTGGCTCATACAAAAAAGGCCTTCTCAGAAAGTGTTGTCAAGTAGGCGGCTAGTTGATTTTTTTCTTTATTAGAAGAGCCTGTTTGAAAATTTTCTTTTGTGAGCTAGAGCGATCATATTTTTATGACTGAACAAGAGTGAATACAGCTTTTTAAAAAAGCATTTTCAAATAATTACTTTAAGAGTGGTAAGTCTATGGAACTTTTGGGTGGTATAATTCTTAAAAATTCATCAAAGATAACAGTAAAATTAATTTATGTATGTACTTTTAGTTGATTTAACTTATTTCTTCTTAACAGTGTTGATCTACTCCTTCGAGTTACTTAAGGCTTTCAATTAAATTCAGCAAGTATATCTTAAGTGCCTACCACATGGAAGGGATTGTGCTAACTGCTTCAGGGGACAAAATAATGAATGAATAACAATATCTGGTCCCAAGATATTTGTAGTTTTACTAGACAGATTGATATAGAAAATACTTTATACCATATGAAATATATTAATAAATATATAGACATTATTGTCAAAAAAAATTGAGAATGAAAACTAATTTTATTGTAATTCCTTGTGATGGAAATCAGCCTAGACACTCCATATGCCATTTTAGCTGATCCTCACAATATGTTTTTTATAACTACTACTATCAGGAAACTGAGTTAGGGTGAAATTAAGTAAATTTCTTTATCCTCCTAACTCTTAGATGACAGAACTAAGCTTCAAACCCGGAACTAATGCCGGATCCTGTTTAGAAATTGTATCAGTTAAAAACGAACAAGTACAACTTTGGCTAGCAACAATATGTAAACAACATATTTATTCTCCCACTAAGAGACATAAATTCGTAAGAATAAATAATTAACTAAAATATTAATAAAAATAGTTTCAAAGAAGAGCTAGAAAAATCTCAAAAATAAGAAATAAGTGACAAGGAAATGTTATTTGCTAATAGACTTGGAAATGTTCACCTTCCTTCATAGTCAAAGAAGTAAAAAGAAGAAGTGAAACTATGACAATTTTTTCATTTTAATAAGAACTACTTCAAAATCCATGTCTTTCATAAAAAATGGCATGTGTTATTTCCTCTTTGTATAACCCAATATTTTCCTCCTCCACTCCAAACATATGTAATCAATGTGTCATTCTAGATTTCTTCCTATGTATTGGAAATATATATTTCACCAGATAGATAAATATGGAGACATATGCATGCTTATACACAGACATAAAAAGATAAACAAATAGGAGCAATAGAGAAAAAGATATGTTGAGATAGACCAAATATATATAGTAATGAACTTTATTTTTACGTGAATGGGTTTATACTATATAGTCATTTTTCTACTTTGGTTTTTCATCTTAACTATACATTTTGGTGACCTTTCCATGTTAACATGTCTATCATATTCTTTTTTTTCTCAGCCCATTCTTCTGTACAATCTACCATATTCTTTTTGACATCTACATATAATATCATGATATGGATGAGTAAATTTATTAAAATATTTCTCTATTATTGAATATGTTTTCACTTTCTCATTATTAAAAATAGTCCTATTACTTTGTTTACAACATATAGAATATCATAGAATTGATTTCCCCATTTTTCTAGATCTAATGAAATAAAAAGTTTAAATTTGATGGATATTGCCTATGTGCCTTTCAGAAAGGCACTACAAATTTACAGTACCACTAAAACTGTATGGGTGAATTGGCTCCCACATTCTTCACAACAAGGACTATATTCATCTTTTTAAAATGAGATTATCTCATTATCATTTTATTTATATTTTCTGCATGATTTTTTGATGTTTTAAATCCATTTTTAAAAACTGAATACCTATTTTGTTTCCACTAACATGATTCCAAGACCTGGAGACATAGTGATAAGAGGTTCAAGTCAGGATTCTCCTCTGGTTTGGAATTTCCATTCTAATGAGGGAAAATAGTCGAAACATATGGTAGCAAATTATAAACCAGAAAAAATTTTTAAAAACCACTGGATAATCTTTTATTATGAATTGTCTGTTCATGAATTATGCCCATTTATTTAATGGAAAGTTTTTCTTTTCCTTTATACTTTTCTGTTTAAATATATATGAATTTTTCCAAAATTTTCAATAATATTTGTTTTACACTATTTCAACAGAGAAAAAAATATAGCAGACTAGTCCAGAGATTACTCTAGTTTCATGGTTTTGTGGATACAGTGTTCTGATCATGATGTAAGAACTGATTGTCTCCAAATCTTGTCTTACCTTTTCCCTCTCTTTTCCATGATTTGGCCCTATTCTCAGAATACTTTTCACTTATGGAGGTAAGGTGGCTTGGAGCCAGTAAGTTTTGAATGCCTTGAGGTCAAATAGGAAAGACAGAGAATAACTTTTCCTGGCCGCTGAAGCAATATTCAGATTGGTTATATTTGGCTTGAATCATGTGTTCATGCCTATACTCTGAATGAAATTAAGGAATGGAGTTGCCTGGGGAGCTGGAAGTAGACTGTAGCCATAGACTCCACCCTTAAAACAGGCAGTAACAATTCTGTCAGAATTACATCAATTAAATGGGGGAACGCTTCTCTCAAAATAAACATTAGAAGCTCAAAATATTAATTAAGATTTATTAATATTAATATTAATTAAGAAAATATTAATTAAGAAAAGTATTAGGAAATATGTTTTCTAATATATATATAATTAGGAAAAATGTTAATTAAGATTCTTTTGGGGACTATTAGTGTAAGAATTTTTATTAAATTTAGGGAAACTAACATAACATTTTCCATATGGAGTTAGCATAAATATATGATAATAATAATATATTTATTACCATCAGAAAAGTCACCGACTACATATTCAAAACTCAAAGTTTTAATAAGACCTTCATTCTCTCCTTTACTCGCCATAGTTGATTTATTCAGTTTGATCTTGAGTGTGAACTCTTGTGTTAATAGAGTTTACATTCGTTCATCATCCATTTTCAGAACCCAGCACATGGTAATCAAAAAGTGTTTATCAAATTAATGAAATTGCTCAAAATGAATAAATAAACCTTTCACTGACTCGTAAGATCTGCCAATTTCTCTCCATTCACGTTAGTATATATTTAAAATAGACATCATATCTCTTTATTCTTCCTGTTTAAGGTAGTCAAACTTAGCAGCAAGATTGTCCTTAGAAATCTTTCAGTCACATTTCATTTTATAAATTAATAGTAAATTGACCCAAGTAAATAGCTGAAACAAGAGAAACTAGCAAGTTTCCTCTCAACCAAGTACTTTATTTGCTGTACTTTGAAGAATGACTCAGAAATTTTAGAAATTCATTCAGAAAGTACAGTTCCCCTAAAAATACATGTAAACTCATAAGTGTTACCATTAAAACCTTTTATCATCTGGCATCACCCTACTTGCTAAATCGCAAATATAATGTGGACTTTCCACTCAAAATTTTGCACTATTTCCCAGCACCTCACTCTTTCTTGAAATCTATTCAAGCCACATGTAAGAATACAGTCAATTTCATAGATAAGTGGGGAGTTTGTCAGATAATATATGCTAAGATAAAAATGACCATTAGGGCCTCTAATGTCAGAGAAGTGTGTGCATGTGTGCATATGTTTCACTTCAGATTTACATGTTTGTAGTTCAATTTAACTTTTGGGTTGAGATAACTTTCAAGGAAAAAGTTTAAATTAAAATTTAAGATACAAATAAATCATGGATTATAATTCCTTGGAAATATAAATTAAAATTGGCATTTTCCTCTAAATCTTTAGGTGGTGTGACTTAGGTAAATAAAAGGAAAGATACTCACAAATTCAAATCTACGAAAGTTAATTTTAATATGTTTCAGATTTTACTACACTATTTGTTCATAATCTTTGTGATAAATACTGAATAAGAAATACATATTGAGGATAATAGTTTGGTTAAAACAACCAACCAAATAAAAAATAACAAAAAAACAAACAAACAAAACTAGAAAGCTCATCTAGAGAACTGACAAAGGTTAAAAATAGGCTGACATCACAGGTTAGGTTATTTGGGAAGCAGTCTCTGAGGTATTTACATGGGGGAAATGTTCATGCAGGTAGTTAACTTGGGCGTGTTCTCACTGTTGATACCTCCCTGAAAGTAAAAGGAGAAAAGTTAGGAAACTGGAGAATATGGGCCTACCTACAATTATTAAAAAAAAAAAAATAGAAGACCTCTGAATATCACACTGGGAGTCCTGGGGCTAAAATGGCCCTGCTGAATTGGCCTGGATTGGGGCAAATAATCTGTGCATTCAATGTCATGCATATTGATCAGTGGTAGGACATGTGCTGTTTCAGGAAGATTCCATGACCTTGGGTGAAGCAGCTTCCTTCAGCTGAGGGCAATCTTCATGAAGAGGACTGAAGTATAAAGTGTTATGGCCAATACTCCCAGTAGCTGGGGAAATGAGTATTTCAGCCCTTCAACTAGTTTGGTGCTAGTGGGGTAGGATCTTGACGTTGCTCTAAGTACCCTCTGGCACTCTAGCGTTTATGAGATAAAAACACAATTATTGCTTTAAAGGATAAATCATTTGTATAGCAGGGATGATGAAGAGATTTAAAAGCTTACCTATTTTTAACTGAGAATAAACATGTCCCAAGCATAACATTTTTGATGCCATAAATACAACAATTTATGCTAAACAGGGCTCATCTGAAATGACTGAGGAAAAAATAAAAGGAATTCATTTGTTTTGCATAAAGAGCTAACTAAAGAAGCTTCAAGTTCTTTCTGAACCTATTTCTCTGATTCATATAAACAGTCCTTTACTTTTAATTTTCTGGTGTGTAGTTTTTTAGATCATGCTTTTCTTAATGTATTCTGAATGTTCTAATGGGCATCGCAAAGAGAAAATGAAGTCCTATGAAAACATATAATACAGACACACATTTTAGCTAAAAATACTCAAGACTTCCAATAATCCAAAACAAATAGTACAGAACTGCACAGGGGATCATTTAAAGGTCAATTTTCAGTATCATGTGCTGTTAGACCCAGCAAAGTAAATATAATGTTCTTGCACTTATTAAGCTAGAACAGTTTAAACATGAGGCATGGACCAATTAGATCAGCCTGTAGTACATTATCATTAAAAACAGTAATTATCTTTACTGCTGAGTGAATTAGTAAATTGCTCCTGACCAGCGTTCCCATCTATTCATAAGACAGGCCAGATTGCTATTGTTTTCCTAAGGATTATTTCCAGTATGTTGGCCTCAGTGTAATAAACCTAAACTGTGAATGAAATTATCCCAATAATTTATGAGGCTCTGTCTTTATGGAGCCATGTCGCTGAGGAGAGAATTTCTAAACCTGAAAAACGTCTGTTGCTGTTCTACTTATTTCACTATAAATCAAAAAATTGTTTCTCAGCATTTTCCTCCAAAGATTATCAAAATCCTGATACCAGAAAAGAAGGTCTGAAACATATTCAACATTCTTAACTGAAAATGAGAGTACTTTCATCAGAAAAATCATTCTAATAAAATATATTCGTGCTTCTTAATGTGTAGTTTAGCCTTGACAATTAGTTGCACCTATTGTTTGCAATTTACAAATATTTATACCTTGCCACATTTGTAATTGAAAATTGACCTGAAAGCAATGCTTTTTGGTACAATATTAGAAACATACAATTTCCCTTTAAATGAAGGAATGACACTAAAGCATATCCAATATTTTAATGTTATGAACAATGTCCGTTTTTTCAAGGACATATATAGACAAATCATAATATTTGAGTAAATTTCCATGAAAAGCAATTTTATATGAATAGCATTTTAGCAACAACTTGAGAGATGGTTCACCCCTGGTCCCAAGAGACAAAAATCTCCGATTAGGTTGATCAGATCTCAGTTAGGCTTTTTCCTTCACCCAGAGGAGTCTGATCTTGGCAAGAAGCCAGAACACAACTATCTGGGGGCCATGCTTTGCAGTGTGAGAAAACTCCCAAGAAAAAGGAATCAGTGTGGGCAGGTATCAAAGATTGATTGCTCCATGAAAACATCAGCATATTTTTTATAGTTAGTTAAGAGGAAATTTGTTTCTCTAGATTCTATTTGAAGACCCCTAAGTGCCCAATAACCCAAGAAATATAGACAGACAAATTTATTTGCTATAGTAAATGGGAACCCTTCCTGACCAGAAGGAAGTTCCTTTCATGATCTCAAATATTTTCAGATTCACTTCAAATTAACTTAAATATTGCTCATGTTTAAATGAAATTTCATTATGGATATCTCCATGGCTGAAGGAAAAGATAACAGTCAGAAGGGGTGCAGATTGGTTCAATAATATTTCTTTTCTTTTTCATATCAAGGAAGAATGTAGAATTTTCCAGAATGTCTGAGAAGCCAAAAGCATTCCTGGAAGGGCAATGGATGTGCAAAGACTCTAAGAACAGAAAATTCTCTGGAGTATGTGCAGACCAGAAAAGATCAGCAGGTCTGGAGTTGAGTATTTGAGGACTAGAGGTGGTTGGAGGAGTATACGAAGGTCCCTCCATGCAGGTATTTATCTGCCCAAATTTGGAGTTCAGTCTTTATTTCAAGTATATAAATGCTGTATCTTGTGATACAGTAGCATTTCAACATATTAACTGAGGTTCGTTTTGAGATTTTGCTTATGATGCTATTTTGACATTAATTAATTGTACTCAGGCTCTTTCCTGAGCCCAGTAAGATGGGATATTTCATGCTCGCTGCCTTGAAGAAAGGGTGGCCTAATAACACTCAGAGAAAAAAAAGAACTCATATCCTTGGTCTCTGAATTTCAAAAAGAGAGTAAATTCTAAAAATGAGAATACACGCTAATTCAAAGAAGATTTTTCAAGTGCCTTGGACCAGGAAGAACTCCCTTATGTGGGGTTTGGTGTGTTGGAAAGAGGAGTACAGGGATGAAATAGTGAGAGATGTGACAATGTAGCATAGAGAGCAAGTAGACTTAAAGAAGCCCTGGGAGTGATCATGGTGGGGAGGTCATAGCAGTAGCCTGTGTTTCTACGTTATCATCCAAAAGCTGGATGATAGGACGGATGTCTTTGCATATGTAAACTTCAATAAAAATGGCCTTAACCATATGTCATTTGTCACCATTATTCTGGTATGTGATCCCTGCATTAGTGGGACATGGCATATAAGCTACATGAAATGAACCCCTGGGGAAAGGAAACATGAAGCCCAATTTGACAGAGATAGTTTCTCTCACTTAAAACCGGTCCTGTGATATCAATGAGACCTTGGAAGGACACGTTGTTTAATATCCCACAGGTTTTCAAAAGATAGGTAAGCCAAGAAATGCAACCTCTTCATACCATTACTGATAAGGAGAAACATTATATAATCTTTAATTTATGGACAATGCAGAAAGAAACTCAGCTGTTATATAAAATATGGAAGAATATGATGAAATATAATATTTGTTCACAATACAGTAGACCTTTGAATAACATGGGGGTAAGGGGCACTGCCCCCCCATGCAATCAAAAATCCACTTATCACTTTGACTCCCCCCCCCAAAACTTAATTACTAATAGCCTACTGCTGGCCAGAAGCCTTACCAATAACATAAAGAGTATATTAATGCATATTTTGTGTATGTATTATACGTTATGTTCTTTTAATAAAGTAAGCTAAAGAAAAGAAAATGCTAAGAAAATCATAAGGAAGAGAAAATGTATTTACTATTTGTAAAGTGACAGTGGATCATCATAAAGGTCTTCATCCTCATTGTCTTCATGTTGAGTAGGCTGAGGAGGAAGAGGTAAAGGAGGGGTTGGTCTTGTGTCAGGGGTGGCAGAGGCGAAAAAAAATCCACCTATAAGTGGACCAGTGCAGTTCAAACCTGTGCTGTTCAGAGGTGAACTGTGTTTAAGAAATGTTGCCCTCTAAAATATGTAACACTGCTCTTGCCATTATACACTTTTTAATGTTAGAGGGAAAAAAACTTATAAAACTTTTCCTAGAAAAAGCAAAGATTTCTCAGAATGTGTGTGTATGGGAGTGTGTGTGTATATACGTGTACATTTTTTAAGTCTATTATTGGCAGGACAATAATTCGGCAATCTATTTCAGTCCCACTTTCTTTAAAATTTTATCTAAGACTAAAAGTCTTAGAGAATTAAGTCCAATTCTCCTTCTCCTTCTCCTTCTTTTCATACAATGAAATGGGCTAACCTTAAGAGCAAAATTCAATTGATACACATATAGCTTCATGTAACTCAAACCCCAATCAGGTAATAGAACATGTATATCACTCCAGAAACTTGGTTTATGCCTCCCCTTACCATTATCGCCAACACAGCACTGGCAACCACTATTCCGATTTTTTTCATGCTGGATTAGTTCTAATCTGTTATTTAACTTCACATAAATGAAATCATATCATAGGTACATTTGCGATTTGGGTGTCTCTTGCTTAACGTAATTTTTGTTTTTAATTTTCATTCATGTTGCATGTATCAGTAGCTTATTACTTTTTATGCTGAACAGTAGAATATAATAGAAATACCTCATAATTTGTTTATTAATTTCCCTCTTAATGACATCAGTTTTCATTTTATTTTGGCTCTTAAAAGTAAACCTGTCTTTCTCTGGACATGTTTTTAGTTCTCTTGTTTAGATGTCTAAAAGTGGAATTACTGGCTAATGTATATTTAACTTTATAAAAAAAAATACCAAACTGTTTTCCAAAATGGTTGCACAATTTTACATTCTCACAGGAATTTATGAGATTTCACATCACTACCAACTTTTGGTGTGAATCTATCTCTCTCTCTCTTTCCCTCTTTCCTCTTTTAAGATTTCTGCTTTGACCTACCCCATGATTGGAAAGATATTCTTCATGTTTTCTTATAGAATCTTTAATGTTTTTGTTTTTATATGTAGACCTATAGTCCACCTTCAATTGATTTTTGTGCATGGTTTGAGTTAGGAACTGACATTTATGTTTTTTCTATATGTTAATTGAGTTTTTCCAAAACCATTTGTTAAATAGACTTTCTTTTCCTATTAAATTACCTTGGCACTTTTGCTGAATATTGATTGACTATATATGTATAGAATTTTTTCTAGGATCTCTACTCTTCTTCACTGATTATTTACCCTTATACTGGTACCACATTGTCTTTGTTACTGTTGCTTTAGGGTAAAAGTTTGAGTTTCCAAAATTCAGCTATTATAAGTCATTGAAATTTCACATGCATCTTAGAATTACCTTCTTTAATTTTCATGAAAGTTCTGTAGGGATTTTAATTGCTACACTTTTAAATTTATAAATATAAATATGGATAATTGATACCTTATCAATAGTGATTCTTCTAATCCACGATGATATATCAGTCCATTTATTTAGGTTGCTATTTCTCTCAGCAGTGTTTTTAGTGTACAGTGTAGAAGCATTGCACACATTTTCCTAAATTTATCTCAAAGTATTTTATTATCCTATTGCAAATATATTTTCTTAATTGCAATTTCTCTTTTTTTTTACTGCAAGTATATAGACAACTAATTGATTTCTTAAAACTTGACATTGTATCTTTTGAATTTGTTAAATTCATTTTAGTTCTAATAAGTTGTTTCGATGTATTCTGGGGGCTTTTTACAAAAATATTCACATTGACTGGGAATAAACTTTTACTTCTTACTCTCTGATTTCTATGCCTCCATTTGTTTTTTCTTATTACTGAGTGCAGTGTTAGGACTTTCAATGCAATGTTAAAGATATGCGGAGAAAAAAGATATCCTTGCCTTTTTCCCGTATCCCATTACACCATTAAGTGTATTATTAGCTGAAGTTATTAGTACCTTCTTTGTATCAAATTAGTGAGTTCTCCTTTAATCTTTGCAGATTCTTTTTAACCAAATGGACTGATTTTATCATATGAATTTCCTGAATCCAGTGATAAAATCGTATAGTTTTTTATTTATTTTGTTAATGTGGTGAATTACATCAACTGATTTCTGAACATGGAAACCACATAGCATTCTTAGAGTAAATACCACTTGGTGATGAGATATTATCTTTCTTACATATCTATCTATCTATAAAATTTATTAATATCTTGTTAAGGAATTTTGTGTCAACATTTTTAGGGAGTGGTCTCTAATTTACTTTTCCTGAAAAGTCTTTGTTAAGTTTTAACATGAAGGTCATACTGGACTCATAAGGTGGGTTCTAGATTTTACTTCCTTAGTTATTTTCTGAAAGGTTGTATATTTGTGTTATTTCTTCAATAAATATTTTAGGGAATTCAGCAATATAACAACATGGATATGAAGTTCTTTTTGTGGGAAAGTTCTTAAGAATTTAATTTCCTAAATAAAGAGCTATTTGGATTTTCTGTATTTTTCTTCAGTCTTGATAAGTTGTGTTTTCTAAAGAATTTGTCTTTTTAATCAGTTATGAAATTTATTGGCATAAAGTTGTTAATATAAGTCCTTCACTTTTTTCCTTTTAAGGTCTGTTGGACTTACCATAATATTTCCTCGTTTATCTCTAACATTGTATTTTAGGCTATGTCTCTTTTTTTGTTCTTTTCTCTACATGTCTTCTAAGGATTTCTCACATCAATAATACTTTTAAAAAATCAGCTTTTAACACTAATGACTTTATCCTTTATTTATTTTTTTTTCTTTTAATTGATTTTGGTTCTTTATTATTTCCTTCTATTTACTTCGGGTTTAGTTTTCTCATTGTTTTCTCGTCTTACATTGGAAACATTAATTATTGATTATTAAGTTTTTATTCTTTTCTAAATAAGTAATTAAGCTATACATTTCTGTACATGTACCACTTTAGCAGCAATGAGCAAATGGTGATATGTTTTATTTTCATTATCATTCCCTTCAAATTATTTTCTAATTTCCCTTGTGATATCTCTTTGATCCATAAATTATTTAGTAATTTGTTATTGACTTTCCAAATATTTGGATATTCTAATTAAATTCTACTTTGGCAGGGAATATTTTATGTAATATTAAACTCTTTTGAAATATATTTTAACATATTTATGGTCCAGTATATGATTCATCTTGATCATTTTCTATGTGAACTTGAAATAAATTTGTATTCTTCTGCTTTTCAAATCTTCTATAACCTTAATAAATTTTGTCTAGTTCCTTTGTCATTTACAAAGTAAGGGTTTTTAAAATGTCCAGTTATATATGTGGATTTTTCTATGTCTCCTTTTATTTCTGCCAGGTTTTGCTTCATGTATTTTGATACTTTGCCATTAAGTACAAAAATATTGTTATGTTTTCCTGATGAATTGACCCTTTTATCATTATAAAATGTCCCCATTTCTCTCTGGTAATAGTCCCAGTCTCAAAGCCCATTTTGTCAGAAAATTATATATCTACAATGACTTCCTTGTGCTTAATGTTTACATGCTATATCTCTTTCTGTCATATTGCTTTTGTGTCTTCGTGCTTCGCATTTAAATTATATTTCTTGTAGGCCACATACAGTTGTATATTATCCTTTGATTCTGTCTTACAATCTCTGCCTTTTTAATTGAAGCATTTAGTCTATATACATATAATGTAATTATTAATATGACTCTGTTTAATTCTATAATCTTTCTATTTGTAATTTAATTTCCCCACTGGTTTCTTTTTTATTTCTCTTTTTCTGCTTTATTTTGGATTATTTTAAAATTTTATAGTAATATTTTACCTTCTCATTTTTCTTTTTAGCTATATTTTTTGTGTACTTTCAATATTTGTTTTTGAATATTAACTTATCCCAAACTAATTAGCAATGACAAGTGTGTCAATTTCTGTAAAATGTAAGAAACTTAACAGTGAAATCCCAACTGAACTCACATTGTTCTATTGGTACTGATGACAAATATTTTTCACATACATATGTAATAAAATATATTACAAAAAATATTATTTTTAACTAATCCACATGATTTTAGCTTCTAATTCAGGTCATTTCTTTTCAGCTTAAAATGATTTGAAAATTTATGATGGTATATGCTTCCTCAGAATGATTGCTTTCAATTTTTGTTTAGCTAAAATATATCTTTATTTGTCTTAGTTTTAAATAGGACATTTGTGATAGTTGTAGAATTTAAGGTTTTTTTTTGTTTGTTTGTTTTATGCACTCTAAGATATTATTAAAAATTCTTTTGGCTCTCAGAGTTTCTGATAGGAGGTCAGACATCATTTCTATTAATATCATTGAATTTCTCTGATGTGTTTTTTTTTATTCTCTGGCTATTTCAAGATTTTTCACTTTACCTTCAGTAGCATCATACTATGGTATTGATATATGTAGTTCTTATTCTATTTGTTCTGTTTGGGTTTCACTGAGATTTTTTGATCTATAAACCAATGCATTTTCACCAAACTGGGAATTTTTAACCATTATCAATTCAAATAATTTTTCTGTCACATTATACTTCCATTTTCACTTTGGGACCTTAATTGTACGTGTAGTCTAGTGCTTGCTATCACTTGATCCTTTTTCCGCAATACACTGAGTCTCTGTTCATCCTTTTGATGTATCTTTCTTTCTTTTCTTTAGATCGGACAATTTATACTTATTTTTTGAGATTAATCACCCTGTCTTTCCAGTCTCTTCACTTACTTGATGTTAATCAATTCAAATATCAGTAAAGATAGAGAAGACTTCAACAACTCTATCGAGAAAGTGGACCCATTTAATATAATATTCGTAGAACACTACACCTAACAGAAACAGAATACACATTGCTTTTTTCAAGGTCATATGGAACATGCCTCAAAATAGACTATATCTGGAGCCATACAACATGTTTCATAAATTTAAAAGTACTGAAATCAAAGTATGTTTTCCAGGCATAACATAATTAAACTACAGATAGTAACCGAAATATATATTAATATATATGTATAAAAACCCTCAAACATTTGAATTTTTTGTCTTGAGTCTCTGTGTTGCCCAGGCTGGAGTATAGTGTCATCACCATCATTGCTCACTGCAACCTCAAACTCCTGGGCTCAAGAGATCTTCCTGTCTCAGTCTCCCTAGTAACTAGGACCTCAGGCACACACCACCACGCCCAGCTAATTTTAGATTTTTTGTAGAGACACTGTCTCACTATATTGCCCAAGCTGGTCTCGAACTCCTGGCCTCAAGCAATTCTCCCTCAGCCTTCCAAAGTTCTAAGTAATCATTACCAGTATGAGCCACTGTGCCTGGCCACAAATATTTGAAAATTAATCCATGCACTTCTAAATTACCTATGGATCAAAAATAAAATTATAAGTGAAATTAGAAAAAATTCTGAACTGAATGAAAATGGAAAGACGACATATCAACACTTATGGGACACATAAATTTTAACAGTTTCTATGGTGAAATTTGTGGCATTTAATGCTTATAATGGAATAGACAGGAAGATCATAAATCAATGACCCAAGGTTCCAACTTAAGAAACCAGAAAGGGAAGAAAAAATTAGGCAAAAAGTCGGGAAATAATAAATGTAAGGGTGAAAATCGATAAAATAAGATCTGTTCAAATCATAAATAAATCAATAAAACCAAAATTTGTTTCTTTTAGAAGATGAATAAAATTGATAAATCTCTAAACAGACTGATTTTTAAGAAGAAGATAAAAATTATAAATATTAGAATAAAGATATCCTACATATATCCAATGAATATTTTGTCTTAAATATTATAGTTTTAAATTCTAGAGTTTCTATGTGGTTCTTTTTGTTTGTTTCTATTTCTTTACTGAGATTTCTCAAATATTCACTCATTATGGCTATCTTGAGCTTTAAATCATTGGCCATATTTATAATGGCTGGTTAAAACTTATTGTCTGATAATTCTAGGAGATGGGGCAGCTGCGTGTCTTTTTATATTGCCTTTCCCCCCTTTTCTTTTTATAGTCACATTTCCCTGCTTCACTGTATTTTTAAAAATCCTTTATTTTTGGATTATATATTTTAAAGACTCTTGATCATATCACTTTTTTTAAAGGGTTGAGTTTTATTTTAGCAGACTGTTAAAAATACTGACAGATACCTTTCATCCATTGGGCTTGTGTTCATTCTTTGTTGGGGTGTGTCTATTTCTGTTAGACCCTTAGATGTTATATGTGGCCCTTACTCTAGGGCACGGACATGATCCTTATTCATAAGACGAACTTTTCTAGGGTCTTAATTATTTTTCTGTGATGTTCAAAGAAGTTTCTCTTCTCTGGTTGTTCCAGAATTTTAATGTCTCCCAGAATTGCATGTCCTCTACTATCTCTGTCCAACTCACAACCCCGCAGAAGGAATTTATGTTAATTTATGTTAATAATAGTCTTCCTGCTCTTCACACAAGTAGCTCAGCCATTGGCCAAGGACCAGGGTAAATCTCCACGTAGAATCTGAAGACCCCCCCTCTGTGTGGTTCTCCCTTTTCCAAAACACTGCTCCACAAATTCCAGCCCTGCATACAGGCTGGAACTCCAGTAACTGTTTCCTTCACTCAGAGATATACTTAGAATTCTCTTCTGTATAGCACAGCAAGATTATGTCACTGGACAAATAGCTGAGGAGATTTCAGGGTGCACCTTGTATGTTTCTTTTCTCTCCAATATTATAGTCTTTGCTGAATTTTATTCAATACCTGAAAATAGTTGTCTCGTATGTTTTCAACTTCATAGTTTTTATGGTAGCAAGGCAAATCTGGACCCATTTTCTCTACGATAGCCAAAGGAAATCAGCACTCCATTATTACTTTGTAAAATGGTTTTCTACCATGCTACTTATTATTTGGTAGTACCTGCAATACACCTTTATCTAGTGACCAGTTACCTTCGTTATAATGAAGCATTTTGGTTGGGTGGGGCCACAATATTAGATAATCTTTTGTAATAATTGAAAAGTATTCGTATGTATCCCATAGTTTGGGAATCTCTGTTTAAAACATTTAAAATAAATCCAAGCACAAGAAGAAAAAATCTGAGTTTGCCAAAACATTCTCCCACTCACCTCTTTTTATACTTACTATTTTCTCAAACTCAAAGCAAACTCATGAATTATTGTTTGTCCATAATTATTCTCTTGGCCTTGTATAGTCAATTTTATAGAGAACAACTCCCAGCAGATATTCTTCCTATAATTTCTGTACAAATAAAATGTTTATTACTGTTAATGAAAATAATAATTTTGATCCAAGTATAATTGGACATTATAGTTGCATTTATTAGGTATCTATTATCACCAGTCACCGTATTAAGCACTTGATACCTTGTGCAAGTTTCTTAAATTTTATGCCTAAATCATTTGTCTATAAAATGGGGATAAAATAATTCATATTTATAGGATTGTGACAATTCAACAGCATAATTCATGCAAAATCATTTGAATTGTGCTTGACATGTAATGAGCACACTTGCATTATGTTATTATTTAGAAGTTTGCATTTATATTGTATATACATGCATAGCTACCCTCTTCATAGCTCTATCATTAAGCATCCCCTGCAATAATACTCTCCATCATTCTTTGACTTGGATTATTTACCATACATTTCCTAGAAAATAATGTCTGGCTATTTTAAACTCAATCTATTTAAAAGTAAAACTGTACCATAGTTTCCATCCAAAATACAATACTTGTACTATGATTTGATTCGTATGTACTAATGCTTTCTTTTTATGATTACTTAGGTCAAGAGGACTTTTTCCTCTTCTATTCTTTTTTGCCTAACATCTTCTCTTCCTTCCTCCCTGTTACATCTATATTTTATATCAACTCTATTTTCTCTGTTAGCATTCTTGTTAGCCCTTAATATCCTGTTCCTGGGAAAGGAAAGGAACTCCCTCTAACTGTTTTGAATTCTTTCATTCTCTTCCCTTCATTTGGTAAACCACAGATATGTGAGTCTCCCAAAATTGCAAGTGTATGTTTTAAAGATATTACTCAATCTATTCCCAATGCCTGAAGGATAGCATCCATCTTCCCTTTCTTAGCATTCAGTAACCAAAAAACCCCAACTTCTTTTGCAGAGTTATCTATTAATAATTATTTTCATATAACTGTTAATATTTATCAATGATTGTGGCATATCTGTATAAATATTCATATTCATCACAAAAATACATAATATCTGCATTTCATGTTTAAGAAAATAGAAAGCTACAAGGACAGTGTACAAATGTTTAATGATACTGATTCTGGTGCCTTAATCCCTTTGTGCTCAGTTTCTTCTTTGTAATAGAGTAGATAATAATTATACCTATTTAATAAGGTTTTTGTAGGAACTAAGTAAGTCAGTATATACAGTACCATTTGAATTGTATTTGATACATAGTATGTTTTCAACAAACAGTAGTTCTTATTGTTTTCAGAGATGTTAGTAACAAACCTAAGTGACCAGACTGAGTACTGTAACGCAGTAGCCTGATACCGGCGCTCAAAGACCACAATTAGGCTCTCCTCTCCCCCTCACAATGTTAGGTCTGCTGGAGGGCAAACAGGTGGCAACGAGATGGCTAAGGGTGGACATTGGGAACCGAATTATAGCTAGGAACCAAATTGCAGCTAGGAACTGTTCCCTGGTGGGAATATACACAGTAAAAAGTTTCTAGTAACCTTTGACTGACTTAGAGCTCATTACCATCTAATTAGCATAACATGGGTGGAGCTTCATGGGGAATTGTAGGAAAGACACATAAGCATGAAGGGAAACTGCTATAAAACCTACTCTGTTATGTAACCTGTCATGTGATCTGTTACATGACACCAACCTGTCAATCACCCCCAAAGGTGGGAAATGGCAACCAATCCTGCTAGGGGAAAGGCGGGACAAACTAGTGGGCTTATAAAAAGCAACCTGTGCTCAGCCTCTATTGGGCTTCTTTCTCCACTCCTGGAGACTGACCAATTCCACTCTCTCAGAATGTGTTTTCCCTTTGTGTAGCTTCCTTTACTTTCATTCTTTCTTTTATGTGATAGACTGTATTAAGTTGCTCTGTGTTTGTGATCACTTTGTCATCAGCTCCACTCGGTACCAGTACTCATTCTTGACACTGGGAACCGGGGGACTAGGGAACATCCACACAGATGAAAAACTAACTGGAAGGACTGCCTGATAATATTCCCAGAGTTTTACACACATTTATCTCCCACATCTCCCGTAAATACATCAATTAAAATAAATAAATTAAGGCAAATTTATTTATTTTTTCAGCCCACAGTAAATTTTTTTACCTCCATTCACCAGGGTGCCACCTACTCAAATTCTTTGTAAATTTCAAGACCCGCCCTACTCAAATACCATTTCCTGCATAGAGCCTCCTCATGATATTTTATTATTTTCCTTATTGCTACATAATTTACCTCATCTTCAATTGGGCGGAATCATCCCAAAGAATGTGCAGTCAATAATTATACGCTCCATTTCTCTTTATTGTCCATAGTGATGTTTGTTATTTTTGAATCCACAACACTTAATATTTCAATTGATTTACGGATGCACTGCAAACCTTAACAATTTTTGGTGTCCTTACATTTCTTTATAATCCAATCTATCTAAGTGCATAAACATATTGAAGGCAATGATTTGTTTGTACCTTTACCACTCGTTGTACTTTGTACAATGTTGTCAACATAGCTGGTCATTAGTAAATATGTTTATAACCAGTAATATTCAAATATATTTAGATCAATTAATAACTAATATATTGATTTATATTTGATTGTTACACTACAATTCTCAGAGAAATTTCTTGTAACATTTTATAAATAATTCTGTTTAAAATGTTTAGAATCAGACTTTGTTATATTTTTCCAATATAATCTGAAAATCAGTGAAAACAAATGGGAAATTATGTAGTTATTTAGCAAAATAAAATACTAAATTTAAGAACATAACCAGAAATCAAATCATGTTTCTGCAGATAAAGTTAAGATTTTCTGAGTTACACATTAGAGAAGTATCTTACCAGTAATTTTATTGTTAAATATGCATCAAATATTAATTATAGCAAATGATTAACATCCTATTACTACATTATGTAACTTTGCCAAATCAAAATTTCTATTGGAGATATAACTTGGGAATTTCCCATTAGTAAGATACTTATTTTCTTTAACGATAATGTTAATTACTGTTATTAATGTTGAATTCCTTAGATTATGGAAACAAGAAAGGAAATGAAAACAAACTCATTATTTTCCCTTATTAAATAATAATAATAATAAATAATAATAAAAATCATTAGCTGTCTTGACTTTCTTATTTGGATACAGCTCTAACATATCAAATCTTTGGCAGCCCTTCTAAAAACTTCATTTCTAGAGCTTGCTTGCTCATGCTGCCAAAAATACTTTCTCATCTTTGAAAAATAGAAATATATTAAGAAATATGATTTTCAAATGTTTAATACAAAGAAGCCCAGAAGTTTATGGCATGGGTCCAAATCAGCATTTTATAAAAGTCAATTCATTTAGAAAAGAATGTTGGAACAAAAAACGTGGACTAAAGCCTGAGTCTCAGAGTAAAAATCCTGCCTTTTCTTATTAAGCCAATCTGAAAATATTCTATTTCATTTATGAAACTTCTGGCTAATGAAAAATAGCCTTAATACTTTTTTTCTTTCTGTACTTAAAATATCAAAACAATAAGAGATAATGACCCAGACATCAATTTTGAATTGTACTAAGAAAACAATGAAAACGTGAAAACTTAAAGTTTTTTGTACTAGAGATTAATGTGTTGATACTTAGGTAAAAAAAAAACAGCAGATCAGCAGATGGAAGATATGTAAATATAATTTTACATTTTACTTTTTTCGAAACTTTTGTTTCTAGAATGTTTTAATATGGAAATAAAAACTAGCATATATTCATTCATTTACTACATTAGGACTTATCTGGCAACCTTCATCTTTCCTCTCTGATTATTTATACATATTTAAATATTTTAAAATTATTTTAGACATACTTTGTAATTAATGATTTTAATAAGTCACATTTTTAGTTTGAATGTTTTCCTAAATGTTTTCTAATGTGTTAAATCCTGCAGGTGTTTTCGACAAGGACAAAAAAAAAAAAAAAAAACAAATAAACAAATGAAAGAAATCTTCATTGCTGGAAATGAGTGATTCCATGAATAAGCTCTCTTTGGCTTAAAATTTACTGCTTATTCGTAAAATCATCTATGCCATTATTATATCCGTGAGCCACATGTGAAATCAGTCCTGGAGAAAAATGTAGGCAGTATATGGTGAATTAATTGTTCATTTTTACAAGATCTATTTTCCAGTCCAGTTATCAAGCAAATTCCTTACCATCATTCAAAACACTAGCAAATCAGTAAGAATGTACACTCTTCCTCTAAAGATGATGCATCAAAACAGTGTACATATTTTAACAACTGAAATTTTTCAAAATATTGAGAAAGCAAAAATAGATTAAGAAAGAAAATAAAAATTATTTAAAGAAATAAAAATGAAAACTAAACTATATACATTAGGCAAAAAAAAATACAACCAAAACTAGTTCCTCAAAAAATAAAAATAATGCACACTAACTGGGTGAAGGGCATGCTTATAACTTTGAGCCAAACTGTACAAAAGCAAATTGTGTAACCAAAACATGTGTAACCCCGTAACATTCTGAAATTAAAAAATAAAAATAAAGCAGAAGGAGTTTACTAAGAATATATCACTTGATAAAGAAAAAAAATAAAAGCATAACACTGTGCATGAAACTATTAATTTTATGGAAATAACAGGTATATGATATCAAAATAATTTTGAGAACAATCTGTTCAATTTTACGCAAATGACTTCTAAAACATAAATTTTCCAGGAATATATAGATTCCCTAAAAGCAGGAGATTCTTTAAACAGAGAAGTTACCTTGGAAGAAATTGAAAATTTTGCCACAGAGTTAATTTAAAAAGCACTGGCCTAAATGATTATATAGAGAAATTCCGTAAACTTTGAGATACTAGTGTCCTCAACATTATTCAA
The DNA here is from genome assembly GCA_963574695.1 of Propithecus perrieri. NCBI lineage: Eukaryota > Metazoa > Chordata > Mammalia > Primates > Indriidae > Propithecus > Propithecus perrieri. Next base: position 11,831 of record CAUYRB010050779.1, on the reverse strand, counting down.
CTTCCCAGTGGAGGGTTTGGAGTGGAAGGAAGATTAACTTGTTGTAGCACCTTAAATGCTATTTTAAATGTTTAATTATTCATTAAAATGTGATGTAAAGATTTTAAAGTTAAATTTAAAATAAAAGAAAATCATAGCCACAGTTATATTTCATTTTTAAATTCCAAAGTGGTAAACATTAATAAACTTAAAATAGGCAATTCTGTTTGGATTGTAAGTTTTAGAAACTTTAAAGTGTTTTCTCTAGAAATCAAGTATTTTGACCAAATTTATCTATCAAAACCCATAAATTATTTTATCCAATATTTCCAATTGAAATTAGCAAACATTGTAACAAAATATTAGGTTCATATTATTAATACATCATTTAAAAAGATAATATTCAAAATTACCAAAACCTAAAATGCCCAATAGTGGTGAAATGTCTAATAATATGTCTAATAAATTAACTTTAGTAGCTTTTTAGTCTTTACCTCAGTGTTATCAGGTAGTATGTATTCTTTCTTGTTTAGCACCTTTCATTCAACATTATGGTTATAAGAGTTATACAAATAGCTATAGATCATTATTTCAATTTTCAGACTATTCTCTATAATAAACATACTAAAATTTGTTTATCAGTTCATTTCCAGCTATTCCACTGTTCATGGATATTTAACTTGTTCCATATGTGTTGCTGTCTATATTTTTCTAAGTGCATTGTTAGGCATATCTCTTGGTGCACTTGTACATGCATTTCTGCTGTGTGTGTGTGTGTATGTATACATGAAATTATTGTGTCATAAGATATGCTTTCATTTAAATTTAGTAGAAAATATCAGATAGCTTTTCAAAATGGCAGTAATAATTTATATTCTAGCAGTTTTGAAATAATATATCCTCACCTACACTGGTATTAGCAGATTTCTGAATTTAAGTCATTTTTGATAACTGTAGTAATATCTATCTGTGATGTTAGTTTGTATTTTCTTGAAACCAAGGATGCTGAGCAACTTTGGCTATTTTTAAAGCGTCCATTTAAGTCTGCCTATTTTAAAATTTGATTGTCATCTTCCAATCGATTTGTAGGAATTCTATATACATTCTGGATACAAGTCTTTTTCCAGATATATGTGTTGTAAATATCTTCTCCAACTTTTTAAAATACTTTTCACTCACTTTATCATGTCTATTGGCAAACAGTCATCCCTTAATTCAACGTGATTTAGCTGCCTTTGTATCTCTCTAATGCCTTTGCACAGATTTTATTTTTAATGTTTCTTCTAGCTGTTCTAGTTGTTCTCACTGGGAGAGTTGGTCTCAATTACCCTGCTAACCACTGCCACTATAAAGTGTTTTCAAAATATAATTCCCTTGGTCCACATGAGTATTGTGTCATCCTAGTATTTCTTTCATGACATATTCTGATCTCTACTACATATCTGATAATGGAAAATGTCCTTTTTGAAAAAAGAGAAGACAATGTGAGTAACTTCCTCAATGAGATGAGAAAAAACTCAAATTCATATCAAAAAGCATATGGTATCACGTCTCATATTGTTTGACAATATATTTATATTACTTCTAAATGTGAGAATATGTTCAAAATATACTATTTATTAATAAGTTTCTATATATTAGTTTTTGTATAAAACCTATCATAAGATGTTTAATATTGAAGAGACAGTATTTTGATTGTGTAAACTAGGTAAATCCATCTTCTGTTTTACTTCATGCCAATCTTTGGCCCTAATGATATTTAACTTTAATGAGCTGCATTTCCTTCCATGACTGTCCTCATCCCTCCCTCCACATCTTCACATATTTTTAGGTCGGGAGTACTAGTTGAGGGGCTCGGATGAATTTCCTCAGTAATTACAACTCATGGCTAATATTTGAAAGAAATTTCAATATTGATTTAGGTATTTTAAAGGCTAACGATTATAGAGCACAAGATGAAAGCCAAAAAAATTATTGAAGCTTTGCTGTGCGTTTGCTGATTATTAGAGAGGTTAATAGGGGGGAAGCAGAGAACCTTAGCAAGAAAGTATGACTGCAATCCCAAGACAACACCTAAAATTATTTCAACAGCCAAACTTCTCTGTGTTTTCGGGAATAAATAACGCCACCATGGGTTTCTGGGAAATAAATCTTACCAAGAATTTGATGGAATCTTTTGAAGGAATGTTAAAGTAAATTGATGAAGACCAAGCTTTAAAGGCCATTTTGAAATATCTCAAAAGGGCATTCACATCCCCCCCTGACACACACACACTAACCACTAACCATCAGATAAAACTACTTTTGAAAATTATATTAATATTGTGCACGTAAGTGAAACCTGACAGTGTTCACAGGAGCTGAAAAACTCCTAATCAAATAACACTAAACAATGATAGTTATAATATATTGTATTTATAAAGAGTATGTTATTTCGGTACCTTTTCACATAATTTAAGCTCACTACCAGCTGTGAGGTAAAAACAAAAAGGTTATCTTTGGTTGTCTGTTTTATAAAACAAATGTAGGGCTAGACCTACACTCTTCCTCATCAGACCACTGCCTCAAACATGCACACCTGTGCACACACACACACACATGCACACACACTTCCAGTAACTAAATCCTTGAACTTATATCTTGACAGCATCATATGTTGGATAACCCAAAATGTAAATAAGTAGTCATTTCCAGGCCATTCCAGAAGAAGTCTACAAAGTAAATAATTAAATTCAAGGTGTAAATTGTCTGCTTTCAGTTGGGAAATGTGAAAAGTGAGAGAAAATGATGTGAAATCTACCTCCATTTTCATGGAAGGAGAATTTTATGCAAGGAACAGTGTAGCATTATAATTAGTTTTTCCAATCGAATATTTGTTTCTGGACGTTTTTCTTAACATGAAGAGTTGATTCTCAAAAGCAGAATATACTTAATAGAGAACATGTCAACAAATTTATGATTCAAAATCTCTTAAAGAGCTAAAGTATCTAATTGTTCACCGATTTAACTTCAGCGATTTCTGATTTCATTCCTTTCCCCTAGTGAGCATCAATAAAGTATTCTAAAGCATTATGAAACAACATTAAGAAAATTAGACATTTAGGACAACAATGACAGATTTAAAGCCAACTGACAAAAGTTGCCCCTCCAAAACTTAATAAATTAATAAAAACAACCATTAAAATCAGAAAAGAGGCCCGGCGCGGTGGCTCACGCCTGTAATCCTAGCTCTCTGGGAGGCCGAGGTGGGCGGATTGTTTGAGCTCAGGAGTTCGAAACCAGCCTGAACAAGAGCGAGACCCCGTCTCTACTAAAGATAGAAAGAAATTAATTGGACAACTAAAAATATATAGAAAAAATTAGCCGGGCATGGTTGTGCATGCCTGTAGTCCCAGCTACTTGGGAGGCTGAGGCAGGAGGATCGCTTGAGCCCAGGAGTTTGAGGTTGCTGTGAGCTAGGATGACGCCATGGCACTCTAGCCCGGGCAATAGAGTGAGACTCTGTCTAAAAAAAAAAAAAAAAAAAAATCAGAAAAGAAAAAAAACACAAAGAGAGAGCATAAAAAGGAAGGAGGAGGAAGGAAAGAAGGAGTAGAAGAGAGTAGAAAAGTAGAAGTAGGAGGAGGAGCACAACAACAATTTACATTTGACAAGTAACTTAAATATTTCAATATATTTTATATCTTAAAAAATTGCTAGGATAAAAACCTAGATGAAACTCTTTCACTTGGTACCTTAGTAGGAAAACATTGAGTTACAAATCTTTTTGATAATATGGATTCTGGATATAATAATGTAATATGCCTTTTTTAATCTTTTGAATATTTCATTGCCTTTTGGGATTTTTTAAATGAGGATTTGGAATGACAAACCTTTGATTGAGGCATAATATGGAAAAGTAGAAGATTAGTGATGAAAGTCTTGAGAAAATGTTTTAATAACTGCAAATTTTGAGAAACAAGAGAGAGACCATGGGCAGTGTCTTGGCTTGAATCGGGTCTTCGTGAGAACACACACAGTGGAATGTTCACTAGCTTGAGGGGACACCATGGGTGAAAGACTGTGAAGAAGGGGAGGTGATGGCTGGACCTGTAAGGAATTTGCCTGTAGAAAGAGGGAGATACAGAGTTAAGAAAAGGGTTTTTGTTGTTGTTATTTGTTTGTTTGTTTTGTTTTAAGAAGGGAGAAGTCAAGGATGTTTCTATACTGAGGAGGAAGAGTCACCAACTACCAGAGACGGAGAATTTGCAATGATTAAGGAAAGAAGCAAGGAAAAGAGTGACAGTTATTCTGAAATTACAAAACATCAGATTTTGGAACAACATAATGAAAGACTAAATGATGGATTAGCTGCATTCAAAAGATGATCAGAAACTAGAAGCGGATTAGTAAAGTTCAACCAAGTATTAAATATGCTTTTAAAATTAGACTCATACAGAATTCTATTTACATGAGCTTTAAGATGCTTTCCAATCGTTTCTTAACTCCATTATTTATTACAATAGAGGGCTAATTAAATCTTATACTTGGCATTAGAAAACTCTAGAGACATAGCAAGGAAATAAATAGAAAAAAATGACAACAATGTTTGTAGCATTTGGATTAATTTTGCTAAATTCCAGCAAGACAGGAGTAACAAAAGGAAGGAACAGGAGGAATGGTATTCCTTATGAGATTCTTTTGCTTTTCTTGGCCTGAAAAAGAGACTGACTTATAAAATTATCAGTAAAAGAAAGGTAAAAAAAAAAATAGTCATTTAAAGTGAACTCTACTACTTAAATACAGCAAAAACACTAATATATTTGACAAAATTGTTGTCACTCACAAAACAATATAAACGATTATCATTTCATTTGTTTTCATTTGAAGATATTCATTTTTGTCAATACTGCAATAATCTGATATGAGTGCATATTTGAAATCTATTCAAGTGAGGGCTGGAATTTCTCAGATTAGTTTTATCAGAATTTCTTTTCTTTTCATACTCCTTTCAATTTTGTATAAATCATTGTTTTTATTTTTATTGGCAATACATTTGCTATTTCAAAGTTATAAAGTATCAGTTGCTTGATACATTGTTTATTTGAAGAAACTGATTTCTCCTTAATCTTGAAATTTAAAGATTCACTAGTAATTAAAAAGAAAAAGAAGCAAATAACTGGGAAAGTGTCCCTTTTCAAAAAGAAAATATTTATACATTTTCTTATCTTGTAAATAAAATACAAATAAAATAAAATTGTTGGAAAAGTAGTGTCATAAAACATTTACTGTAAAAATATTTTCTCTACAAGATATCATCTAGTATGTATGTTAATAGTTTGTAGTGCATTTTTCTTGCATTGTTTTATTATAATTATTACTCAGATTGTAATTAAAATAGTATCTTTATCCTTTAGCTTACTACTTCCATTGCCTTTTCATCCACTAGCTTCCTAATTTTCTAAATGTGGCACCATTGTTGCTTGTATAGAAGTGACTCCATTGTCAAAATATAGACATATTCAATATGGGCAGATTGACAGAGTGATTCCTTATTCCAAAGAGAAATATCTATTAACCACTTGTATAGGCATTCAATTTATTTCATCAAATGGATTTATGAGTGAAGGTTCATTTTAGAAAAATAACATGCATATTTCTAAAGATTTTCAAAAATAAAAAGAATGTGCTAATTTTAGTGTGGCCCTGCAAGTTAAGTGGACTGAAGGGCCCGAATCAAGGGATGTGCTACTGAATGGATGAGAACATACAGGGTCTGCTTTCCCCTTGCACATAAGGTCAGCAATGGAGCTCATATGGAAATTTAAAATTGAGAATTTCTGTATTTTCTCAAATAATCTTCTACATGGCTCCTGGTGAATGTGAATGGACTTGGAACTGTGAGACAATGAAGAGCCAGAGGACTTCTTCATGATGAATTGCACAGCCAAACATTCTGGGCCTGCTTCAGACTGCCTTTTCCATGCATGTGTGGCAGGAATGTTTAGACATGAATAGACTGTGTCAGTTTTTCCCCTCCTTTTGGAAAATTAGCTTTGGGAGATCCAATCAGCCTTTAATACACACACATTTCTTGGCATATAAGAGCAATTGTTCTTTAACTCCAAGGAGATGTATTTTTCCTTTAAATGAAAGTGCACTTAAGGTTTGAAATTAGCTATTTTCATGTAGCATGCCCCAAAGCATAGTCTATGAAGAATTCATGGATTAACAGTATATGAAAATGTTGCATATAAATCATTCAAAAACAAAGAAACAAAGGCAAATATCTTTCCTCCTATAGATACTAGCATAAATATAGAAATAAGAGAGAAAATATGGTATTTTTGCTATTTTTTCCCTTTTAGAAATCTTATCACAGTAGAGTTTATGAGGGTAGGTAGAAAATGAATTTTTAAACATTGCTACTTTTGAGGGAAAATGGAGATAGAAAGATTATTGTTCAGCTCCCTCACCCATTAATATTGTAACTTAGACTAGACTTAATATCTTGATTAAAAGTATTAAGAAAATGAGAAACAAAGACCAAGAAAAAATACAGTGATGAAATAGTGTTGAATGTTCCTCTTCACCATCTTCCTCAGCCAGGCAAAATTTTGAACTCCTAAAACACCAGCCCTCTTGGTTTATGCTACTTTTATGTGTCTTCTACGGCTACATGTTTTCTCAAATAGAATCCAGGCTTCTGGATTTATTTCTCTAATGACCCCACTTGCACTATTTCTTCCAGGTTTATTGCTCTGTTACAGAAGCCTGTGATCGTTGGTGGGCTCACTTCTGGCTTCTTTATTTTCTCCCAAGATTACTGGGGTTCTGTCAAACCTCTTTCCTTTGTATCCCTTTCAGTAATGGAGGAAAACGTCTGTTCTATGACTGTGTCTATTTTTTTCATGAATTTTGTGTGTTCACAACTCCAAAGTGAAGGGTGATATAGATATATTTGAACTAGACTCTTCCCAGATATTCATACAACTCTGTTTACATTTTAATTGATTATGTGGTCATTTTCAGATAATCACATAATCAAGAATATGTAATATGCTTAGTTTATAACATAGGGCATTGGGAAAATATTGTTGAATATATTATTTTCTGATTTATTTTTGACAACGGATAAAATTGGAATTTAGAAATTACACATTATCAGCTAGGTACAAACTTAATATTGGGAAAGTGAAAACCTTTGTTTTGGTAAATAGAATTTTATCTGAGATAATTTCTATAGTTGGAAGAATTCAAATTATCTGCAAGAAAGATAGGGGTGTTTTTGGCCATTTATTTAAGAAGATTAAGTTCTTTCATCTCAGGGACTTACAGATGATTCTCACAATGAGAATATGTAAAAGAAAAATTATTTTTATTAATGTGTTCAAATAATGATAAAATATTATCAATTTATTACTCAAAATATCCATTATTTTATATTTTTAGTCACAAATTTATTGTTTTTCTTACATATTTATGTCATAGTTAGAATGATACATCCAAAAGTATCTCTTTGGAAAGTATGAGCATAGTCTTTCAGGGATTTATCATTTTCATCTCAATGATTTGTCAGGTGAAAACTGTTTAAGAGACTTGGCTTGTTGAGTCATGTTTTTAATTCTCTTGAACTGTGCAAGTTTGTCCTTCAAAAAGGAGAAATTTTAAAAGATATTTAAAAAAAACATATTTTATAAAACACCAAGAGAAAAATAACCACCAGAAATGACCAAAGCTATCCATTGAAAAGGAAAGTGAGTAGTTTAGCTCTGACACATTTCCACCATCAACTTTTCTATGCATTCATTACCCTTAGTTTAGAAAAATAAGTGATCCAATATGTCTTTTCAATTAGATAAAAAGTCGTCACTGTTTTAGATAATGTACTACCGGTTGCACAGCTCTTGTATTTGGAAGGTTTGTAAGCCTAAATTAATAAAAACTACTTTCCAATATTTTCTTTGACTAAAATTTCTCAGAGTTCTGAATAGACAAAATATATATATATATATATAAGCCAAATCATGAGCATGAGCACAAATAGATACAGAGCACACACAAAACGCCAAATTATCCTGGGGGAGACAAAGAAAGCAAGTAGGATTCCTTCTCTGAGTTACATAGTACAGAAAAATACACATTAAAAAATAACAGTGGGGTGATTTTTAAAATATGTCCCCAATTTTTTTTTTGTCATTTTCTTCAAAATATGACACCTAATTCTTCCTCCTTTAAGTGTAAGCTGGACTTAAGGAGTCACTTCTATCAGATAGAACAGGCAGACTGACAGTGTGTGACCCTGAGACTGGGACATGAAAGACCTTGTATATGCCTGTCTCCCTCGGATCACTTGCTCTCAGGGATCCTATCACGAGGACATATCATATCATGCAGAAACTAAAGCCCCACTTTTTAGAATCGCATGTGGCAAGGAGCTGAGGCCTTCTGGCAACAGTCATGCAAGTGAGTCATCCTGGGGTGGATCCTACAGTCCCAGTTAAGCCTTTGGAGGATGACAGCCACAGATGACATTTTGATTCCAATCTCATGAAAAGCCTTGAGTCAGAACAAGTCAGCTAAGCGCCTACTGAATTTCTGCTCTGCAGAAACTGAGAGATAATAATTTTATTATTGTTACTTTAAGCCACTAAGTTTGGTAAATTTGTTAGGCAATAATACATATTAATAAAAACAGTAATGTTAGGCCAATGATGCTCAGTGTTAGAAGATAATCTAGATGAAAATATGTTAAAGGGAAGTAATTACATTCAGTTTGGGAGGCCAGAGAAAAGAAAACCTTTCTGGAGATGGTATAATATGAACTGGATCTCATGAATTTAAAGATGGGTAGTATTTGGATGTTTCTACACCTAGAAAAAGACATTCCTGATATTGAGAATAGTATGAGAAAAGACTCATATAAAAAAATTAATATATTAATATTTGAAAGAAATAGTACTCCAGTTTGGATAAGTAGAATGCATCTGAAGGGGATAATGAAGACAAAGATTGAGATGGTGTGTAGAAATCAGGTTATGTGAGAACTTGAATTAAAGATTAATTGAATTTTTTTTAGGCAACTTGGAACCATTGAATTTTTTAGCAGGAGTAGGTTGAATAAAGAAATAAAGAATAGTTATGATTCAGTTTATGAATGTTGAAGAAATATGAAGGAAGAGGCTAGAAAATTGAACTAGGAGGCTATTTCAATATTCTAGGAGCAAGGGGATTGATAGCGTATTTAGGAATGTCATGGACGGGAAAGAAGTAGTAAAACTTGTAGAGAAAACTTGCAGTAAAAAGTGAATGTTTAGAACTTGGTATATAGGTTCGTGATATTGGTTACTGACAATAGCACAGCAATAGTGAGGATGGTGAGATCATTGAAAGGGAGGGGAGGAGAGAGCCACAGAGAGAGGGAGAATGGTCAGAAAGCAGATTTTGAAGAAATTTTTAGAAACAGCTGGAAGTAAAAATGTGGGGCTGGAGCACACACACAAAAAGATATAAATGTGGGAAAGAATGGTCAAAGAAAGAATTGGGAAACATTAATCTGTGCGAATGTGAAGAAGAAACTCTAGCATAGGACATTATTTAAAAGTACATGATTTTATGTAGGGCTGTGACCTAGTCACAGAAAAAAGAGCACAAAAGAGAAAAAATTTTAATTATATCCATAAGGACAAATCTTGATGGCTTAAACTTAGAATTTTTATCTCTCTCCCTCTCTGAAACACCCCTAACTAAAAACCTTACAGTGAAATTATTACTAATTCTTCTTCTAGCCTGGTTCAGTTTGCAATATAATAATGATAAATATTTTGCTAACTACTTTGCCATTTAGATTTATATACACTGTTATGAGTATTCCTCTTATGAAGTCTGTTTGACAAAGTTCTAAATTTGAATATTCTCACGTGTAAATCTAATTTAATAGGACAAAAGGAACAAATTTCATTGATCGTTGTAGCCAAAAAAAAAAAAACACTATGTCACATCATTTTATTAAAATGGATTTTTTTTTACAGAAAAATTAATAAAAATGCATATGAAATAGAAAAAACTTTATAAGTCATCCTATGTTCTGGGCCTAATAACAAATAACTTTATCTATCGTCTCAGGTTCAATTATTTTAGGAAGATCATCTTGGAATTTAATTAATTTTCAATTAATTTAAAACAGAAAATAAGGACATGTAACATGGCTAAACTCTCTTTTTATCCACCTTGATTCAAAAATTAAACATAATATTTTGCAGTCATCAAAACTGGATCATTACAATCAACATAAATGGAGTATTTTGATTGTAGATTATAGATAGGGCCTTATATGAGAAAATAAGAGGCAGCATAATAGAGTGTTGTAAACTTGGACACTTGATCTGGATTAAATTCTAGCTCTGACTCACCCAAATTCTGTGACCTTGGACAGTTTTTCAACTTTCCTTCATTTTAATTCTCTCATTTGTTATATTGTAATAAATAATAGTCCTACTTTATTGGCTTGCCATGATAAATTGAACATAATATGTCAATCATAGAGTCTGGCACGTAGCAAGCATTCAATAAGCTTTAACAGATGTTATTGTCTTAAAATGAGAAGTTGGGGTTATTTTAATGACCATTTTTATCAAAATGGATCCAAGACAAATCTTGGATGAATGCCTTGCTTCAAATCCAAGCATGAAGTCCACTTTCTACTGATTAGAGTTATGGTTCTGTATCCTTTTTTCCATTTGTTGCCTAACAATAGAGAACCTTTTTAAACAAATAACTGCAATGGTTTCCAGTCCCTCTTCTCCAAAATTAACCTCATCCAAATGTCTTTATCTTGTTTTTTAATAATACATACTATTCTAAAATCTATGCTGAAAACCATACAGTTAGCTTTAGCTGTCTTTCATCTTCCCATCTAATCACTTAATCCAGATCAACACCATTCTGAAATGGGATCTTCTCAGTAGAGTCCCCTACCATATCTGATACTTGGTCTGCTGGAATCCAGGTACCCTCTGTTATACACCTTAAATTCTACGTAGCTAAATCATGTCTTTGTCAAAATCTCTTATCAGTCTCTATTTTATTAATATTTCTCAATGATCTTGTTTTGAAGTTCTTTCATCATGTGGCCTTCTTCTACCTATATAAACATACATCTTCAATACAGATTCTCCCCTCTTCAATATGGTTTCTACACTGCCAAAACACAGGTATTGGTGATATGTGTGTACATATATATGTCTCCCTCTATATATTTCATTGTTCATATTGTCTCCCTCACCTGATGTTTTATAGTCTGACTTCACTCACCTTTCATGACTGACAATAAGTCCTACCCTACCCTAAAGTATTTTCTGATTCCTCCAGGCCATGTTTATCTACACGTCCTTTGCAGCGGACAGGTCATAACTATATACTGTTGTGATATGGCCTTGTGTTGTTCACTTTTAGTTTTATCTCTCCAAATATATTGTAAATTTCTTTAAATTGTTTCTTCTCTACAATTCCCTTAGTAACTATCATAAATTTCATTTCAGATCAGCTGCATAAGACCGGAGAGGCAAAATCAACTCATTTTTTTTATGACACCAGAATTGTATGGGAAATATAATTTGTGGTATGGATAGTCTCTTATATTTTCAATTGCTTCATACATAGAAACTAAGCGTATTGTAGAAGCTCATTATTATTTACTATTTGTTTGCTTAAAGAAGTGAAGAAAGTGGGCTGGGCGCGGTGGCTCATGCCTGTAATCCTAGCTCTCTGGGAGGCCGAGGCGGGTGGATTGTTTGAGCTCAGGAGTTCGAAACCAGCCTGAGCAAGAGCGAGACCCTGTCTCTACTAAAATTAGAAAGAAATTAATTGGACAA